>RJWJ010014799.1:0-37295 GCA_004363605.1 Indri indri | reverse complement strand
ATTTTCTCCCATTCTGTAGGTTGTCTGTTTGCTCTTGTGACAGTTTCTTTGGCTGTGCAGAAGCTTTTTAATTTGATCAGGTCCCATTTATTTATTTTGGTTGTTGCTGTGATTGCCTTTGGGGTCTTCTTCATAAATTCTTTGCCTAGGCCAATGTCTAGAAGAGTGTTTCCAACATCTTCCTCTAGAATTCTAATAGCTTCGTGAGTGCAACTCTCAATAGCACTGAAGCTGCAGAGAGAAGGGGGCTGACTTTCTCAAATTCTTGGCATTCAACTACCTGTGAGGCATTGCACACACAGTAGGAGCTGGGAAATGCAGCCAGGCTGGGAAGGTGTTCTCACTTTTGAGTGGATACTGAATTACCACTCCTCCGCAAACTCTGATAATGGGCTATTTTAATTTATGACTGCCAAAATTTGAGAACCTGGATAACTCAGCTTAAGTTGTTACCAAGTAGCCTGTGGACCTAAATCAAGATGAAAGTGACGAAAGTCTATAGTCTTCCCTGAAAGAAAGGGAGACCTCTCGCCTTCCCCGGGCTTTGAAAATCTGTAAGGAAGGCTGAGAGACAGACTGGAAAAATGCTTTGCTTCCCTCCAAGGAACCTCCTTCATTATGTCATGCTCCTGGAGATAGAAGCTAAACTCACCAGATGGGCACCCTCAGTGGGCCAGGAATACCTTCATTTCTCTTCAAACTCGCCTTGATGTGGTGTGACTTGCCTGGAGTAACTGGCAGCGGTGCTGGAGGCTCATTAGCCATGTCCCCGAGCGCCCCGGGAGGCATGTCAGTGGGACAGCTTCTGAGTGAGGGTTCCGTAATGGGCTGAGCTGCTTTACTCTTTTACTTAAAGACCAATTTAAAAGCAGTTCTGCTGCTTCACACCACCCTTGACATCAGCCACAGGCTGCCTGTGGATCTCCTCAGCATTCTCAGGCCACTTTCCAAAGTGGCTCAGACTGTGCATGTGAGCAGCAGACCATTTGTAAACATGGTTGTTCATCTCCAGGACTGCTTGTCCTTACCTGTGGCCATAACTCAGGTGAGCTTGTAGGTGAGACCTGCTCAGCATCACCAGGCTGTGGAGGAAAGGAGGGAGCAGAGGCAGGGAAGAAATAGGTACAGGGCAACCCTCTCCCACAAAAATGGGAGCTTGCAGGCCAGTGACCTGTGTTACCAGGGATTCTGCAGGTGCTGTCAGGGCTCCTGTTAGCCCTGGTTCAAGAGCAGGTGTGGGTTTCAGAGACACTGTGGAATCAGAAGCAGGGTTGCCCCATGGATTCGGGGGTGAAGAGTCAGTCTTAGGTACGTGCTCCTTATGACTGGAAAGATCTTGTTTTCATAGGGCCTCATGGCCCATCCCAGTAAAGACTGATTTCTCTAAAGAAGTTTCCAAGGTTACCTTGCTAGTTCTAGGTTTGACAGACACATCTTATCCACTTCCTTCAGAGTATCCACTAGAGTTTACCCAGGGATGGTTTGGGTATGTCTCTACCTTCCCATAAATGCATGGGCATCCTTGGAGATTCTGAGCCAAGATAGTTTAGAAATAGTGTTTGTCCCCTTTAGGGTGGTCACAGAATACTTAAATAGTTCTAGGGAGAGGCCGATGATTTAACCTGTACCCAGAAGATTTGAGGAAGAAGGGTTGGACCTTCTGCATCCTTCAGCAGTTGCTATAACACCGATGGAACCGTGCGGCTGTGCTTCTCAAGTGGTGGTGTGTGTAGGCATCAGTGGGTGTCGAGGAGCCCAGGATCCTAAAATTTTAAGCAAACATTCGAGGCTATTATGGTCATCGGGAAACTGCAAAGTGTGGTTTTACAGCCTTCACAGGGGCAGCATTAGCTGGTGTGGGTCAGGACAGAGAATGAGTCTGAAATGATTCTGAGACCAGGGCTCAGCTATGTTTTGTGAGTCAGAAACAGACAAGGACTTACAGGGCTTGGGAGAGCAAGAGAGCTCAGATAAAGCAATGACGTATGGACAGGCTTGGGTTTGAAGACTTTGCAGGCACTGTCTCCTCTCCTTGAACGTTCCTTGAAAATTAGTCAGGCCCTAATAGTAACTTGTCACTTAGTAGCCCTAAACTGAAACTTATGTAGTGTCTACTTTCTGGTAATCCCTTTTAGAAGAATATGTTTAAAAATACCTTATCTTGGTCATCAGGTCAGGGTTTACCACCTAATTCGAGACAACAAACTCATTCCTCCATTTTGAGATGTATATAATTATCATATATTGCTGGCAGGTACAGCCTGGGGGCCTCAGTGACTGATTGGGGGATTTGAATTTGTGATGGGAACGTGGAGTTTAGAAATGTAAGAGTTGTAATTCAATAAAAAGATATATTTCTTAAGGCAAATTCCAGTGTCAAGCCTAATGGTGAGATACTAGGATCCCATAACATCAGGAAGAGCACAAGATTCTATACTATCCTCACTATGATTTGACTTGTTTGGGAAAAGCTAGCCAATGAACTTTGATAAGAGAAAGAAAAGAGGTATAAAACTCAGAAAGAAAGAAGCAAACCTTTCCTTGTTTGCAGGTGATATAGTTATATACTTGGAAAATCCAAGAAGATCAACGGAAAAACTGTTACAAATAATAAGGGTACTCAGTACGAAGGCTGGATACAAAATGAATATAGGAAAATCAATAGTTGATTAATATAAGAGCAATAACCAGTCAGAAAATATATTTAAAAGAAAAAAATCCCATTTACAATAGCAAAAGAAAGAATAGGAATAAACTTTACAAGAAATATATAAGACCTATATGAAAAAATTATCAAATGCTACTTAAGAACATTGTGAAAAAAGACCTCCTGTGTTCTTGGACAGAAAGACTCAACATTGTAAAGATGGCAGATTGCCCTGTGCTAATTTGTAAATTCGAAGTGATCTCAAATAAAGCAACAAGATTTTTTTTTTAACCAGTTGAGTTAGTTCTCAAAATTCACAGGTCAAAACAAAGGAACAAGAATATATAGGTAAATGTTGAAAAGGACAGATAACAGGGAGGAGGGGACAGCTTTCTACCTATTATAAAGGTATAATATTGTAAATGGTACGTGGCTGGAGAGGGGGTCACAGATGGATCCATGTAACAGAATGGAGAAACCAGAAAAAGATCTAAATACAGGAAAACACTATTTGCTGATAAAGGTGGCATTTATTATCAGTGGGTAAAAGGCTTTCTATTAACATGAAATAGTGTTGTTGTGACAGTGAGTCCCATGTGGGAAGAAAACAAAAAAATAAAGTTGGATTCCAATCTAATTCCAAATGGATTAAAAAGATCAAAAATAAAAATCCACAAAAATAATAGAAAAACAAATAGGATAAATTTTAAACTATCATATGTATGTGTGTAACTTAGATATAACCCAGAAGCCATAGAAGAAATTATTAATTTGATAGTTGCAAAATTTATTTTGCATGGTAAGATAAAACAATCAAAAAGGAAAAGACAGAAATGTGCTACTTTCCTTAATATATAAAGAAATCCTGCTAATCAATAAGAACAAAATCAGCAAATCAAAAGAGAATTGGCAAAGTACATAAGCAGACACCAGAAAAGAAGAGACAAAAGACTGTTTAAAATAGGAAAATATGCTTAATCTACTCGCAATAAAAGAAATGAAACTTACAGTACAATGGGTTACCATATTATTAACTTCCAGATTTTAGCGATCTAAAATCTGATAACACACTGTGATGGTGAAAATGTGAGCAAATTATCACTCTCATTTATGTGGGTATAAAAATGGATATACTCCCTGTGGAAGGCAATTTGGCAGTACCTATTTTAAATATGCATAACCCTTGAGCCAGCAATTCAACTACTATAAATTTATCATAGAAATATACTTGCATTTGTGCAAGATGAAGAGGATACAAGGTTATTCTGTGCAACATATATTGTTATAGAATAGTAATAACAACAGCAAAGATTTTTTTTAAACAAAACTTAAATTTCATCAATGAGAGCTGGTTGAATACATGTGGAACAACCATAAAATACAGCCACTTAAAAAACCCACAGATTTATAGGTGCTAAAATAAAATAATTTAAAAGATATATTGTTATATGTGTAAAAAGCTACACAGTACGTATGGCATGCAACCAATCGTGTGTGTGTGTGTGTGTGTGTGTGTGTGTGTGTGTGTGTGTATTTTATGATCTATGCCAGCAGATCTCAAACATTTTGGTCTCAGGAAGCCTTTATGCTCTTAAAAATTATTGAGGATCCTAAAGAGATTATCTTAGAAAATTCTAGAAAACCTAAGAATACACAAGCACACATTCTATTAGCTATCAAAGTGATGATATCATCACACATCATGTGGCCTCTGGAAAACTCTACACCTCTGAGAGAGTAAAAGTAAAACGAGCGAATAATGATTTGGTATAAGATTATAAAAGTAGTTTTGGCCTTATGGACTCCCTGAAAGGGTCTTGAGGACCCCAAGGGTTCATAAACCACCCCTTGAGAACAGCTGACCTATACACATGTGATTATATATGCATAGAAGAGTTCTGCAAGAATACCCCAGAATGGGTAACAATTATTATCTCTGGAGAAATTAATTGGGAGGACCAGGGACCCTGGTGGGAGAAAGATGTGCTTTTCACTGCATAATCTTTTGTAACTTTTCAATTCTAGGCGTGTGTTCGTGATTACATTTTTAAAAAAGAAACAGGGATCTAAAAAAATGAATTGTAGTGCAAACTGAGATTTATGAGCTATAGAATTAATTAGAGTCATGGACAAAGATTGATGTACATGAATATTTGTTGCAGCATTATTTATAACAGAAAAGACTTCGAAAAAACCCACATGTCCAAAAATAGAGATTGGTTAAACAAATTATGGTACATCTATACATTGTAATTCTATGCAGCTATTAAAAATCATAAATCCCTATAATGTTTTGTGATATGGGAAAATGCTCATAATATAATGTTAAGTTAAAAAAATAGCACAGGATATAACTTTGCATGAACCAAATTATACTAATTTAAAACAAAACTGGAAGGAAATAAAACAAAATTTTGAGTCATTTATTTTGGGTGGTAAAAGTGTGAGTTATTTAAACTTCTTTTTAAACATATCCCTGAATTTTCCAAATTTCCTAGAATTAATATGTATCGCTATTATAATCAGAAAGAAAATGCTGTAATAGAAAAAAAATGGAAGGATTCCTTCCCCGGGTTGCGAGGGAATTTGTAGCTTCTACTGCAGGTGCTAATGGAACAGTGAAATGTTTCCGAGGAGGTGTCCTGCCTCTGGCTGTAGCCTGTGGTGACAAATCCTATCTTGGTGGATGTTTGGGCACATGTGACACCAGCTGTGGTGGTTTGGCCTGCAATGCACAGCTTGGCTATTATCCCAGGGCCAGACAGCCTGTACTAGTAGAAAGTTTGAGGGTCTGTTTTGCACGGTGGGGACTGGCTATTTGGGCCACACTGAGGCTGCTAAGCCACCAGGAGCCATCAGGCAGGGTTTGGGACTTGTAAAGGGGGAAGAGGCACAGAGGAGGCTCTTCCCTCCTGAAACTAGATGGTTCTTCCTGTTTACAGGACTGCTCTCCCATGGGCTGGGGGCCCAAGTATTGGCCACTGGTATTGTAACCTTGTATCCTGGATGCTTTCGCTCAACCATGATGTAACTTTATTTCCTATAAAGCTTCAAAATACCTACAACATATTGACATTGTAGCATCCAAGCTACTTCTCCCAAAGTGCCTCACATGTGGAAACATGCTGGACCCAGAAGTCATATCAAACTACTTGTCCAGATTGGTGGCTCTGACAATATGGTCACCATGGACCTAGGTTTCCTCAATGCTGGCCAAATCTGCCTTGGTACTCAGTTCACAATCACCAAGAAGTTACAGCAGAGGACTCTGGGGTCCTGTCATAGAGGCATAGACACGGCCAGCCCTAGATATCAGGGTGGGCAGGTGCTGGGGGTCAAATACCCACTGGACTTAGAATAAGTGTTTACCTACAGCCTATGCTGGGAGTCTGTGGCAGGAAGGACCAGTGAGGGGAAAAGGCAAATCCAAACTTATCTGTTTGATTTGTTAGGAGCAAAGTCCATCCCAAATTTGCTCAAAAAGTGAGATGTTCACTTTAAGATCACTGATCTGACGAATACCATCAGTTGTCAGAAAAGGGAATATTTTGGTGCTCCTCTATTAAAATGACTCAAATGTCAGTGCCACACAGTCCGTGGGCTTCCTAGTTCAAATTTTGGAAAGAAAAGCTGATTGGTTCAACCTCGCCTGGGGATGGGCTTCCCTGGAGTCAGCTGTTCACTTCTGATCTAATCACTGTGGCCCTGGCCTGGGGTCCATGGTAATTTATCATGCCCCCTTTGGTGGTGGACATAATACAAAGAAGGGGAAAAGGAAGGAAAAAATGGGCATTCCTGGATTATAATTCTGGGAGCAAGGACCAGGACCTAGCGTACACACAGCTGGACTGGCAAGGGATTGACCTTGGGGAAGCCGATCAGTGGATGACAGACCTCAGCGGAAGGGTACTGCCTAGGGGAGAATCCTATAAGAACAAGGCTAAGAAACAGCCTTTTAAGAAATTAGGGAGAAGATGTCACCTGGTCACAGAGGCAAGACAAAATAGGATTCATTCAGTTTATTAGAAATAGGATTCAAAGTGAGAAGGGGATTGATAAGAGAGTGAATTAATGCTGAGCTGCCTGATCCTAATTCCTCCTAAGTGGAGCTGAGATTGGTCTCTGAACCAAGGTAGGGCTCAGTCCAAGAGGTTCAGTCATTCCAGGGTCTGGATAAGAAAGGAAGGCAGGGACAGATGCCCAGGCATGACAGTGAAGTGACAGATAAGACTGGCCAGTGGGAACTATTTTTTATCTGATCATTAAGACGACTGGAGCAGGTCAATGGGATATAATCTATTGCTCAGAGATTGACTTGCCTACAGTCGATCTGATCCATCACGTAGACACAACTAAGCTCTGAGACACCAAAGCCTTCTTGATGCCACTAGAAGTCACAGACCAGGACACTAACCTGTCCTAGCAGAAAGTTGGAGTGAACTAAATGGAAAGATACTGCACATTGGATTGGAGCCCTTTAAAAGGCTTTTCAAGAAGGCTATATTGATAACCAAATTACCCCAAAAAGTTTTTCTTTCATCTTTTTCAGCCAAAAAAGATAGTTAGAAAGGCAAGGATACATTAGGAGAGCAGCAGGTAAGGAGACCAGCACGTGTTAGCTGCAGTAATAGCTCCCACCCTTCTTCCCTAATGCACTGTGCTTGTGCAAACACAGGGATCGCTGTGAGATACGCAGTGGTGGACATAGTTTGCTTTTATCTCTCTTATTGTTCCCATCTCTTCTGTAGATGTGAGGTTGTTTGTAGTTTCCAGGTGAGAGCTGCCACTCTTTGGTGTCTGGGAAAGGCTTTTACTGCGTCTGTGCTACCTGTTATGTTGAGCAGCGGGAATGCTCTCATTGTTTCCATGATGATGTTGGCACCGACTGGAAGCATATCGAGGGGAGCTGTGCTGTCTGAGGGTGGTAGGGTTTCCCAGCTTGACTGTGGATCCCTGAGGACTTAAGGTCATTTTTCCTCTGGGTAACTCTGGTCTTCTGGACTCTTCCTAGTCTAAGTCATCTGGGGCAACACTTGCAGGTCTTCCTATTTGGGAGTTGATAAGGCTGTTTGCTAGATATTTCTGACTCTCCACCCTGCACTCTCTCAAGCTAGGGTGGGACCAAGTGAATCTTTCCAGCCAGAGTTGTGAGTGTAAGTGACCCAGGCCATTCCCAGACTGGAATATTTACTTGTTGGTATAAGACTCTCCAAGTTCACAAGAGTGGCTGCCCCATCAGCCTGGATCCCTAAGTGACTATGATGATCAGAGGTCTCTGCTCACCTGAAATGGACATGGACTATGAGAAGAATATATTTCATTGTTTCTAAGTTACTTAGATTTGTTTGTTGTTGTTATAATATAAACTAGCTACCTTGACTAATATACTTTCTTTATGGGATAGAGAAGTAGCAATTTGAGCTGTGGCATGAGGAAAAGGCTTAATTTGTCCCAGTGGGGTGTACATTTTGGAGGAAAGGAAGGAAGCATTGATTTGAATTCCAACTCTGTTATTTACTTGCTGTTTGACTGTGGGCAAATTATTTAGCCTCTCTGAGCCTCATCTGTTTTGTCTCTGTAATGGAAATAATAAATATATACTTTTCCCCTAAAGGCCATTGTGTGATGTGATATGCGCGCATGCACACACACACACACACACACACACACACACACACACAGTCTACCGACGCATATGCATAGCGCCTGGTAGACTAGCAATAAATAGACTATCAATATTCATTCCTGCCCCCTTTTTAAAAATTAGCTAACAAAAAAGGAACAACGTTTTTGTGATTTAGTGTGATTTAATCTATAGGGAAAGGCACTTGTTCTTCCTTGGGAGAAGTTTGAGAGAGTTTATAAAAGCATGAGAATTAATTGAGACCCTGGTGTCCCTGAGGTGCAAAAGCTATGGGCGGGGACGTTATCCGGAAGGTTAAACCCTGGCAGCTCCTGTGAAGTTTCAAGTCTCTGCAGCCCCCTAGCGGCCATTGATTGCAGCAGCCGATTCACAGCTATTGACAAATTACTGGAGTCAATTTGCTTTTGGACAATAATTATATAGAGAAATAGGGATGGAGTAGGGAGTAGAACGGCTGGCACTTTAGTCTTTTTAATATTTCAAATAGAAAAATATTCTTCTACCAGTGTGCACACCAGCAAAACCTGATGAAAATCTAAACCTATATGTGTACATACTGGGAAAGTATTAACCTTCATACCATACATTTTCCTTTCTCTTTTATTTCTTTTTCTCCTTTCCTCCACCAAGGTAGGAACAGCTTTTATTCTCCTTGGGTGAGATAATTCTTTTCCCTGAAAGTTGTAAAGGCAGTGTATCCGGTCTGAGTTCCAGGGAGAGGCCAGATGCCTGTCAAATTAAGCGAGTTGCCAAATATAGAGCCGGAAGCAAGTCATTCTGGGAATCGATATTCCTTTGTTATTAGGTCTTCCACTTGCCAAAGGCGATGCCACATGCTGGAAAGAGCCCAGCCCTTGGGGGAGCAGAGGTTTCACTTGGCTACCACCTCCTGTGGCGGGTGGGTAGGCAATTTACTGCCGCCCTCAGGAGCTCCCTGAGGGAGATCCAACTGGACCCTGTGCTCTGATCCTATGAGCAAACTATTCTGCTACCTGCCAGCCTTGAGCTCCTCAAGAGAGGATCTTGCCTTATTCTAAGCTCTGGCAGACAATCAACTTTTGAGAAGCAATTGAGGGATTTGTGTGAAGCAAAGATTGTGGTTTTGTCTGTGGGTCTCGTGAACCACTTGTTATAAACCCAGCCATTATCTGAGTTCTGTGTTGGCAGCTTGGGAGAGATGGAAGGAAAGCGAGAGGTATAGCCCTTGTTTCACAAGTGAGTGAAAAATGCCCCGGGGTTCTGCACCCTCACTCTCAAGGCTGTGAGCAAGAGTGTCCCATCCTTCCTCCTTAGAGGGGTGGGGAACCTGTGGCCTTGGAGCCACATGTGGCTTTCTGGATCCTTGGGTGCGACCTTTTGGCTGAACCCAACTTTTACAGAACAAATCCTTTCACTAAGGGGATTTGTTCTGTGAAGTTTTGATTCAGTCTAGGGGCCGCACTCGGGGATCTAGAGGGTCACGTATGGCCTTGAGGCCGCAGGGTCCCCAGCCCTTTGCCTGTTCGTGGAGGGCTAAGGCAGTGCAGTGGTTCAAGAGCACGTGAGTAAGGGCTTGGGAGTCGCCAAGGACTGCGTGACCCAGGAAAACTCAATTCAGTTCTCCGCAACGCAGCTTCTTCCTCATCTGTAAAACCGGCACTGAAAATGCTAACCTTGCAGAGACTAGAGGAGGTGGTTCATGTTCAGACAGCATTCTGAGAGAACGGGGTGACTGACAGAGGTCTGAGATGTATTTGTGGTAGCCGAAGAACGGCCCTGCCAGGCCAAGGCGCCCCTCCTCTGGCTTCTGTGTGGATGGGGGGACTACTGGCTCCCAAGAAGGCGTTCCAACAGGGGAAGGGTCGGAGAAGACCCCGCCTCAGGGCCCTGATCCAAGCTGTCCTCGGACCTGGCGATGTCGCGCTGCCGCCCCCTTCCTCCCCTTTCCCCTCGCCTCCAGTTTTGCTCCCGAACCTGTTTTTCCGAAGTCGGACCCGTTTAATCTCTCAAATGCATAATTATGGAGAGTGCTTGATTGCAAAGGCCTCTTGCAGTTCTCCCATTTGTCCAAAACATGCTCCTGTTCACAGCAGAGAAATAGGGCAGGGAATCTGGAGGAGGGGAAGGAAGGAGAGAGAAGCGGAGGCACTGAGGGCGGGCGCGGAGGGCTCTGTGCTTTTCTCAATGAATGCCGAGGCCTTTGCAGATTTGCATAAGAGCCGGCCTCGCCGCGCCATTGGCTGGCGGGCGCGGGCGGGGCGGGGCGGGCCCGGCCTGCGTGGGCCCGGCCGCGGCGCGGAGTTGGCGCGCGGGCCCCGCCCCCTCCGGGCCCCGCCCCCTCCCGGCGCGCGCTCGCGGCTCGGCCAGCTGCAAGTGGCGGGCGCCCGGGCAGATGCGATCCAGCAGCTCCGGGGGCTGCAGCGGCGGTGGCAGCTGGCACCTCCCGCCGCCGCTGTCCGGAGGGCCGCGGGGCACCGAGGTGCCTTCCGGGCGCCCTTTGGCTGGCCACCCAAAGCCGCGGGCGCGGCGGGTGGGTGAGGCGAAGGCAGCCAGCTTTCGGGCGCCCCTGCCCTGAACGCGTTCGCTCCGCGGCCGCCGCCGGGCCGCGCTGGTGCCGGCGAACTCCGAGGAGCCAAGAAGCAGGCGAAGCAAGGACGCTGCAAACTTGCGCGGCTGCGGCCGCTGAGACTCGGATTCGCGCCCAGAAGTTGGGCGGCCGGTGCAGTTCGAGGACTTCTCGCAGCCAAGGTCGCTGGAGGGTGCGCTAGGCAGCAGCCCCCGCCCTCGACTCCCGCGCGGACCGGGGAGAGGAGCTCGGGGCAACCGAAAGGAGCACGGGGGCAGCCAGGACAGCGGGCACCCGCTCGGAGTCACCGTTCTCAGCCCGAAAGTTGCGGAGGATTGGAGCCCGCCCCGGGAGGGGACAGACGCCAGCTCTGGCCAGGGGCAGGAGAGGACGGTACCCACTGCCACCTCCCTTCAACCACAATAGTTCGTCGTTCGGAGCGCAGCGAGCTGCAGACAGGGGCGCGGCGCTCGGCGGCGAGCGAGAGGCACCGGGTTCCAGCTGTTGAACCCGGGTGCTACAGAGTCTCTGGACTCGCCCCTAGGCTTCCAGCTGCGTCTCATTCAGACCCCTGCCTGCCTCCTCGCAGTGGGGGACAGCCAGAGAATCGCGTGCATGCACATTCTCCGGAGATCAGGTGCAAGGAGCCATTCAGGACCAAGGACTGCCTGAAGTCTTTTCCCATTTGGGGAAAGTGAAGGGCGAGGCTGGGCCAGGCAGAGTCGGACACTAGTATAAACAGCTTCTTCTGGAGGGATGGAAGCCGCCGTGCTCCTGCTGCTGCCGCTGCTTTCAACTGCAGCCCTGGGCTCGGGGACTGGGACGGGCCCGCTCGCGGTATCGCCGGCTGTGGGGCCACCGCTGCAGCCCCGGGAGCCGCTCAGCTACTCGCGCCTACAGAGGAAGAGTCTGGCGGTGGACTTCGTGGTGCCTTCGCTCTTCCGCGTCTACGCCCGGGACCTGCTGCTGCCGCCGTCCCCGTCGGAGCTGAGGGCTGGCCGACCCGAGGCTCGAGGCTCGCTGGCTCTCGACTGCGCCCCGCTGCTCAGGCTGCTGGGGCCGCCCGGGGTCTCCGGAACCGCGGGCTCCAGCTTGCCAGCTCCAGCCGCGGCCCGCACGCTGTCCAGGGTGCTGAAGGGCGGCTCGGTTCGCAAGCTCCGGCGCGCCAAGCAGCTGGTGCTGGAGCTGGGAGAGGAGGCGATCCTGGAGGGTTGCGTCGGGCCCCCAGAGGAGCCAGCTGTCGGGCTGCTCCAGTTCAACCTCAGCGAGCTGTTCAGCTGGTGGATTCATCACGGCGAAGGGCGGCTGAGGATCCGCCTAATGCCCGAGAAGAAGGCGTCGGAAGTGGGCAGAGAGGGACGGCTGTCAGCTGCCATCCGCGCCTCCCAGCCTCACCTTGTCTTCCAGATCTTCGGGACCGGTGAGCAGCTACCGCCTGAGCGTGTCGGGATTTGGGTTTTTTAGTGACATCAATCTGTAACGATTATTAAACCACCTCTAACCCCATCCCACTTCCCAAAACCTCATCTTCTGTTTCTTAGCCCTCTCTCCTCCTTCCACAAACCTCTTTCCTGAGTTAGACCATAGTTTCTTATTTTCTCCCCTGAACGCAGTCACTCCCCACGGGCCTTCCTTTTACTTTAGCAACCAAGTTGGGAGAAAAGTTTCCTGTTCTTAGCGGAATGTATTCTTCTATGAACTTACTATACACTGTCAGAGCCAAAACTTGGTGCTCTTCTTCCTGAGCCTGGAACGGTTGAAATGCCCCTATTACTTCTAGGTTCCAAGCTTAGTACTAAACCTCAAAAGTATTGTCCTGCTTCCCTCCCCCTTGTTCCTCTTCCTGGCCACCACAGATTTTGGGAAATGTACACCTTCTCAGGGAATATACAGTTTCTTTTCATCTTATTGAATCCCACCCAACTGTCCCCCTGCCAAAGGTTGGCTTGCCCAGAGATTGTGTCTTCTTTAATAATTCATCCCGCTACCCCCACCCCCACTCCAGTCTCCTATGCACTCTCAGACTCTCATTCTTTCTCTTAGATGTTGTTGGGAGAGCCCCAGAGGAACTAAGGAGCCAGAGACAGGAGGGAGGTATGCAGGGAGGAAAGTTGTCAAGATGGTCTTGCTTTGGGGGAGTCACCCTGAAGCCAGGGAGAAACAATAGTTGGTTTCCCCGCATTTCTTCACCTTCCCCCCTCCTCCGTTCCCCTCTAATTCTTAGCTTGAACGTCTGCAGCAGCAGCTCTTGATAATAGTCTCTGGCAGGCTTGTTTCACTGCAGATCTCTCTGCTGGAGACTCTAAAGATGAGATTTCTGTCTCATTTACTCCCTCATTTCTTCCCATAGTCATCGAGTTGGGAGGGTGTGTGTAGGCACATACTTCTAACTCTTCTCAGAGTATCTTTTACTGGAAAACCAGGTGGTTTTGAATGGATGTTTCTCTTGTAAGACAACTGGGAAAAGACTTGTGAATAAAATACACATTGTAAATGAATGAGAAAAGCACAGAAAAGAAATCAGGCTTTTAAAAAGCCTACACTAATTCCATTGAGCAAACCCAGCTTCTTTTCTATCATTCTCATCATCAGAAATAAATGAAGTTCTTATGCTCCACTGGTTACTAATGTCTAGTATTAATTGGATGGAAAGCATTGAAAAGGGCCCATTGTAGAGCTACAAGTATCTCCCATGCTTGTCTCAATACACACACACACACACACACACACACACACACACATACACACACACTCCCCCCCACATCCAATATTCTCATGCAGCAGGGATATTCAGAAGCTGAGGTTCCCCAGTCATTGCACAGAAAACATACTAGTATGTTATCCCCAAGGAAAACAAAGTGTGGATGCAAATTTCAGCACTAGCATTAGTGGCATTTGTACTTAAAATGACATGCAATCTGGAATTTATATAGTCCATTGTAAGAGGCACTGATGAGTTTGATAGTGCCTCCAGTGGACTAAGATGGGAAACTGATACTGTTGTCCCACCAAATATACTTTTGTGAAGAACAGCTGGGCTTTAATGTCATCTTGGCTTCTGTGGTTTATACATGCGACATTTTGTTTTAGTGCCCAATGTTTTAGTAATAGACACAAAAATGACTTCTGTGGAAATGCAGATTTTCTTCCAGTTTCATGTCTATGAGCATCTTTGGAGGTTCCCCATCACCTCTTGTCAAATAACTGTAGAACCTAGCAGTCTATGTCAGCTGTTGTCTGTTGATGTTGGTGACAGGCAAAAGGAGTCCTTTCTACAGCCTCAAACCTGTCTACTAGAAACAGGTAGGTTGCAGGAAGCTCTCAGTAGGTGTCTCTGAAGAGTCACACACTTAATGCATTTGAAGAACTACTCCAGTCAAGCCTTAAATGAGGAGTTGAAGCTGCCAGGTTGGGGGAGAGGGTTATGTAGAAAGGAGTGTGCTCTAAGAGCTGCTCTGCTACTGGCTGCAGGAAAGCACTGTGAGCATCCCAAGTCCTCCCTCAGTAGCACAGTCCATTTGGCTGCTGCACCAAGCCCTTATGCATCATTTGACACATCTGGTAATGCTGGTTTCAGAAGGAGCCAGGATTCTGCCGTTAAAAGGCCAGGAATTTTGGCCAAGCATTTTTCAGCAGGATTGGGATCAAATGATTATTGATGGGATCAAATAAGACACTAAGTGTAACTGGATGAGCTCCCCACGACCTCCACAGAGACAGACAACCTATTGAAAAGCACTTCAGGCCTTGCGGTGTTCACACTTGGAACAGCCTGGTCTCTTCTGTCTCTGAGGACATATGCTGTCTGCAGTTAGGCAGCCGGCCATGCAGGACTAGCCTCTGGCATTACCACTGCCTCCCCAGCCTCATTCAGATAGTCTCAACTGCAGACCTCCCCGTGGAGTGGGCATACCCTGCTGTATCATGTCCACATTTGGGACAACATAAATCACTGTGGTTCTCTTCATTTTCTTTGCGAAAATTCAAGCCGAGTTTCTGCCACTGGATTGATTTTGCTATTTATCATGTTTAGAGAAACGGGTTTATTCTTTTTATATAGGCTCTGATTTATAGGAAAGGCATTTAACTCTTCTATGACATGGGATCTACAATTCTACAAAGGGAAAGTAGACATAACTGGTGGTCTGGTCTGGAGGTGGACAGTCATGCTGATGGAGCTATTTGTGGGGAGGAAAACAGAAAGAGTGGTTGTTCTTCCACCTCTTTTGGTGAGGGAACTAGAGCAGCCCATTTGTTTCAGACTGAAGATAGCTTCTTAAACCTAATCATGATCATGACTAGGGATATAGTGAAAATGGAAAGTGCCAGTTAGGACAAAGCAAGACCTCTGCGTTTCTTGTGGTTTGGGCTGTCTGAGAAGCCTTATAATGCATGGCATGCAAATGGCTGTGAATTCGTACATGGGATCAGCATCTCAAAGTCTGAGGCAGTTCTCCACAGCACCCATTCATGGAGAAGAGGTGGGGAGGCAGTTTCTGGGACAGTATTAATGATGATGGACTCTCCTGGGACAGCCCACATCATGGAAAAGACGTCTGCCTTGAGGCTAGCACATTGCACACAGCTCCAGTTTGTATCCTGGTTTGTAGGCGTTTTAAGATCTGCTTCCGCCGTTGCCCAGACAGAGGTCTACAGGGTGATGACTTATGAGATAGGAGGCCTGTTTCCCTGTAAGCACTCCCTCCCTTCTCCAGGAAAGGGGATACATGACTTGGGGCTTCACAGCAATTTAGAGTGGGTGTATGCAATGCAATACATCTGATCCTTGACCTCATGTATCTGTCAGTCCCTTCCCATTTTGTTCTGGAGAGGGCAGAGAGAGCAAAGGAAGATAGAGAGGAAATTGGAGGTCCCAGAAGGGATATCAGTTATTGAAGGTGAATTGGGAGAATTGGAACTGGTCCAGAGAAGAGCAGAGAGCTTATTTAACAGTTGAAGGGACTGATTTACAATGAATGATGAAAAGAATTAAATATATATGGCTGGGCTAAATGGCGATGAAGGGAAAGCCATGGTAACAATCTACAGATCTCTGAGGAAGGAGAGTGGCCATGACGGAGAGGAATTACTTCGTGTGGCCCATGGAAATAATTGGATGAGACTTGCAGAAGGAAACTTCAGGTCGGATATCAGGGAAACCTTGTTTTCTGACATTGATATTCCTCTGACTGTGGGATGGAATTCCAAGGGAGCAGGGGTCAGGTGAGATGTGGGTCAGACAAGCCCCAGCATTCCTAACTAATTAATTTTATATTTTTAGATGTTGAGAAGCCACAACAGCCTGGGAGCTGGGATGGGGAATGGCAGCAGGAATCAGGATCTTTTGGGATCTAACTCCTGAGAGCCTTTGGGCATTGGTGTTTCCAGGGGAAAAGAAAAGAATTGCATTTGTATCTCTGAAGTTGGTAAGAAGCACTTACATGAAAATTGTTAGTGAAAAAAAAAATGAAATGATTGTGTTTATTCTTTCCTACACCCAGATTACACACAGTATTTCTCTGAGGTGTGGTCTGTATATCCAGTGGGAGAAGGGGTGGAGCACACTCACTGGAGAATTATATGTTTAATGCACATCTGCGGGGATGTGTGTGGCATTGAGTCATTGGCAGGGCAGGAAGTGACTTGGGTCTTGAGAAGATAAGATCCGTTCTACATTTCATGGACTCCTGTGGCTACTTAAAAGCCTTTTGAAATGTCGAGAATATATATGGCTATTCAAAAGATGAAGTTCATCCACATCCAATTTAACATTTCAAAAATTTACAAAGCTGAAAGAAGGTCCATGAGGGGTTTTTGTGTGGGTGGTGGGAGGAGAGTGTGATCATTAATAGAAATGGATATCTTCATAAAGAAGTCAGTCTGCTGAAGGTGGGAGGGACTGGCCTGCAAGGGGGAGAAGAGAGTGAGAGGCGGTCAGCAGAAGCCTCAGTGCCCCGAGTTCTCAGGTTCACTGCCCAATAACCTCCTGTGGTGGGAACTTGCTCAGGCTGACTAGTAAAGGAAATTTGTCTCCCTTTATAGCCATTATTAATGTCCCGTTACAGATGTATGGGACTTTACAATTTATAAGCATGTTCACATTTCTTATTTTTATCAAGCCTACAGTAGGGGGGTCAAGTGTTTGCTTCGTTTTATAAATGAAGTAACTGGAATCCAGATGTTTGATAACACTTTTTCAAGGTCATTCAACTACAAAGTGGTGGGCCTAGAAACTTTCATTTATGTGTTGAGAGGTTATGAAATGCTAGATGCTGTGCTAGGTACTGATTAGAACCACAGTTCTCCTTTTCTTCAAATCAGAGCTCTTTCCACTGGAGGAATCATCTCAAGGTGATGATTATGAACAACCAAGATAGGTCAATAGATGGAAGGATTTACATTATCCTTGTTAGAGGGCCATGCAACAAATATTTAGTGGGCAATGTCCATGACCTGGAAAAAAGTTCCTTAAAATCTTTGAGACCCAGTTTCATCATTAGACAAATGTGGGTAGCAATAGTTCCTGCATGTTCCTAAACGGGGATAGTAGGGTTCAAGGTGTTGTCATGGAGATTAAATTAGATGACATGTACAAATCCTTAACCCAATGATGGAGCATAACAAAGTACTCCATCAACACGAACTGTTACAGTTTTTTCTAGCAGCAGCAACACTCCAGTGTCTGATTGTGCAGGTTGTGCATTCTGCAACTCTAAGGGTTCCATACACATTTTAGTCTATCTGAATGGTACCATCTGGAATTATGCAATCCTTATGTGTGGAAATATGTAGCAACCCTGGCAGCAGCAGTTGTGATGCTGTGAGTTCTCTCTGCAACTGACTTACGCCTGAGAGTTGAGAGGAGGGATCTTTGGGAAATGAGGAGTGACAAAGGTGGTAGTTTCCACTGTCTCACCGTGGAAGGCTTATCTTTCCCAGAAAGGTGGATGAGAAGGAGGAGTAAGGTGTGGTATTTACTTCATTTTTATATTATTTTATCTACTTTATTCTAGTAAATCTTTCAACTTTGGATTCAGTTCAAAGATTCAGCCAGCATATTCACAATCCAATTCTTTTTTTTTTTTTTTTTTTTTGTTCTGCAGGAAGAAACCAAGCCTTAATTTTATGAAAGTATGAAAGCTAATACTGGGGAAGAACAAGATAGATATTTTACAGAAGAGTAGCTTTCAGATGGTGGATCTTCCTTAACTGAAGATCCATCCAGTTTCATCCCCCTGACATCCTAAGAGGTACTAGACCACTGGCCTCTGGTGACTCTTTTATTGTAAGTAGCTGGAGCTGTGCCCTTCCTTACATTTCCAGCCTCACCATTCATTGTCAAGTGAAGGGCATGGGGAGAGAGGTAAAGTACCAACTGGTTAATGGTCCTGAGGCCATGAAGAACAGTTAAACCTTTGCGATTCCACAGAGACATAACCCAGGAACTTGAGTGGGAGCATGCCTCAGGAAAGTCTCTCAATCTAAAAGAGGCTAAGCACCCACACAACCTTTTGTAGGTGGTGGTTTTTATGAGCCATAGCTGAGCCATTGCCTCCAAAAGATGCATATGGACATCATCTCTGCTTGGGGTAAATAAAGAATAGGGTATGATGGTGAGGATGGTCGCGGATCCAGGAGTCACCTGGAGCGGGCTGAGAATAAAGTTATCAAGGAGTCCTTTGGATATCTTCTTCTTTAGAGCCATTGTGTTTCCTCTGGTCTAGCATGTGGCCAATGTTTCTTAACCTTGTGATGACCTGGGCTCTTTCACACAGGTCAAGAAGTGAGGGGGGAATAGTTAAAAGAGAATTGGCCTGGAGGTGAGGTAGTAGAGGAGGTGGGAAGTAGGTATCTTTCAGTACCATTTTTGGTTAGCTGTATTTTTCAGAATAACTAATTTTTCTTCAGTAAATTTTATGATGAATTTTTCGGCTGGCTTTTCTGAGGCTTGGGTTCTTTCTCTTGAAAATTCTGTCAGATTCACTTGATGATACATACTCCAGAAAATGGGAGGTCCTAGAACAGGGCAAGAGAAGAGTTCCCTTGGCACAGACACATTCAGCCACTTGGCTAATGTAGAGTCTTCGTTCCTGGCACCTTACCTTTCTGTCTAAGTAACAACAGGTTCTTGGAGAGGTAAGTAGTCACAATTCTTTAGAGTAATAAAAAAGCTAAAGGGAAGATACAAAAAAAGTATGAGCTCAGAGAACAAAGGAAATCTAGATAGGCTTAAAGAAATCAGGCAACTAGCCAAAGGCAATCAGGACAATTTAAACCACTGACTACATTTTTCTTTTCCTCCTACTTATCTTTTATTTAGTTTTCATTGGAATCTGGGTTCATGAGGGTGGGCATGGAGAGAACTTCCTTATAGATCCTTTCCACATTCTCAGCACAGGTAATTAAAATAAGCATTCTGCAGTGAAGAGAACACTAGGAGGTAGAAGACTTGAATTCTATGATGGTGTTTGCCTTTCATTAGCTTAAAAATCTTGTGCAACTCCCTAAACTTGCTGAGCTTCTGGGTCTTTGTTCCTGAAGAGATAATACAGACCTTGTTTCAACTACCTTGTGGAGTCATTATGAGCATTGCATGAGATCACTTATGTGAAAAGCTCCAGTTTGGATTATTCAAAAATAAATGTATAAGGCAGTAGGAAAAAAAAATGAATGTACAAGATAATATAAAGTTCTGAGATTCTGCTTTACCCATTCATGGTTTCAACCAACCCTTGACATTAGGAGCAGCAGTATAAGGTCCCAGATTTTGAGTCAGGCCTTGGGGTTCAGATAATAGTCCAGCATCCTTGAAAAGAGGCTGTGTGTCCGCTCCCAAGGGTTTCTCAAAATGATGTCTTTTCACTGCGGTCATTTTTTCAAATTCCAGACTTTCCTGGTAATGAATCTGTGATAGTAGGACACAGGAACCTTCATTTTAACAAACAGAAAGTGATTTTTTTTAAAAATTGGGGATGACAAATACAATAAAGCACGTTGAGAATATTAATCTTATATGCAGCTTGATAATAATTTACATATGTAACATCCATATAATCACCCCCAGATAAAGGTACAGAACATTTCCAACATTTCCCACCATCCACCCGAGAAAGTTTTCTCCAGCCCTTTCCCAATCTGCATCCACAGCCCACCCACATTAACCAGCCTCTGACTTAAGTTTCAGCAATTAGTTTTCACTATACTTGAACTTCATGCATATGGAATCACACCATATGTACTCTGTTGTGTCTGGCTTTTTTAAAAGGAATTTGATTTCATTCAGATTCGTCAATATTGTTGTGTATAACAGTATTTTCCCCTTTCTTATTGCTCTGTTGCATTCTGTTGTATGAAAATAACACCATCTATTTGTCCACTTTCCTCTTTGTTTTCCCACCAAGAAGTTGGATTTGTGAGAAGTCAACAGTAGAGTCTATTTCACGTCATGAAAAGAATAAGTCACAGATCTGGGGTTGAAGCCCTGCTCTATTCTTTACTGGCCCAAGGCTATTTATTTTTTTCTCTCTGAACCTCAGTTTTTTTTGTTTTGTTTTGTTTTGTTTTTGTGAAGTGAGAAACATAATACCTAACTTCCAGGGTTATTGTGAGAATTGAATGGGATAAGGCATGTAGTAGATCCTGACACATAGTCAGTGTTCAACAAATGCTAGTTTCTTTCCTCAGCTCTTAATTGTATCTTTTTCCTTGGTGGCTAAAAGGGATACTTCAAATACTTCTGGAGCAGGGTAGCCTCTTATAAGTGAGGTTTTTAACCCATAGAGGTAAAAATAACAACCAAGGGCAAGGTAAGTCACATGTAATAATTTTAAATAAATAATTTTGCTTAAAAATCAAATAATTTTTTAACAACACCGAAGATTCTTACTCTCAGTTTAAAAAATAACAACATAAACTATTAAATAAATAAATAATTTTTAAAAACCTCTTTGGTCTTATAGTCAGATCAGTTAAAAAAGAGAGAGAGAAAAATGGCAGAGGAAGCAGCAAAAGATGGACAGAAACACAACTACATTGACATAAAGACAGAGACAAAAATGATAGAGAATGTTGGAGACAAAAGTGGAGAAACTCAGAGAGGAATGTGTAAGAAGCGACCCAGGAAAATAGAAGGCAGGAACCATTTCCTGGACACCGAGATGCACAGACGTAGAATAAAAGACCAAAGCAATGACACAAAGAGAGTGAGGGGGTCTGGGGGCAGGGGAAGGAGGAAGGAGGGAACAGTTGATTATTTTTGGTCTGGAAGGATTTTGACCTGAACTCTAAATCTATGGCCAACATTATATGATGATTGTTTTCAACTTTGTTGAAGTAAAACTCACATATAGCAATATGTTCCCATTTTAAGTGTACAGTTTGATTCATTTGATAAATATACACACCTGTGTTAGCACCACCCTAATTAGGATACGGAACATTTCCATCAACATTCAAAAGGTCCTTCTTGACCTTTTGCAACGATCCTCCTGCACGCTCTGCTCCAGGCAACTTATGATTTGAGTTCTATTACACTGGAGCTCTATTTCATTTGTGTTCTATTAGTTTTGTCTGTTCTGGACATTCATATAAATGGAATCATAACAGTATATTCTCTTTTGTGTCCAGCTTCTTTCACTTAGAATAATGCTTTTAAGATTTATCTCTGTTGTATATA
Source organism: Indri indri (assembly GCA_004363605.1). Taxonomy (NCBI): domain Eukaryota; kingdom Metazoa; phylum Chordata; class Mammalia; order Primates; family Indriidae; genus Indri; species Indri indri. The sequence goes on along the minus strand of RJWJ010014799.1, from coordinate 15,784 downwards.
TTAGTAGTTTGTTTCTTTTTATTGCTTAACCGTATTGCGTTGTGTGAACATACAACTATTTGTTTATCCAGTCATCAGTTGATGGACATCTCCAGTTTGAGACTTCCAGGAATAAAGCTGTTACGAACGTTTTGTGTACAAGTCCAGAAGTTGCCTAGAGCAGGAAATGTAGAGGATTTTCTTCCTGTTGTAATGAAACAACTTAACTTCTACTAATTCAGCAACTTAGATAAAAATAATAATATTTCCTTATGATTTCTTATGTCTATAGGGTCAGTAGGCATGTCCCCTCTTTCTACTTGATATTGGTGGTTCGCATCACCTCTCTCTTTTCTTTGTGTTCATTCTGGCTAGAGGTTTACAAATCTTATTGGTTTTCTTTTCAAAGAATCAGCTTTTGGCAATATTGGCTTCTGCTATTATATTTCTGATTTAATTTCATTGACTTATGATCTTATTTTATTATCTTTACTTCATTTTGTTTGCCTTGGGTTTCATCTACTCTTCTTGTTCCTGATTTCTTAAGGTGAAAGATTAGATCATTGATTTGAGACATTTCTTTTCTAATATAAACATGCAATGCTGTAAATTCTTCTAACAACTGTTTTAGCTACATCCTGCAAATTATATTATATTGTATTTTTGTTTCACTTCAATTTAAAATATTATTTTATTTTCCTTGTGGCTTCCTTTTTGATCCATGGGTTATTTGTAAGTGGGTTGTTTTATTTTCAGACATTCGGGAGATTTTCCAGATATCTTTCTCTTGTTGATTTCCAGTTTAATTCTAACACGGTCTGAGAATATACTTGATTTGATTTCAATTATTTAAAATTTGTTAAGGATTACTTCATGGCTTAGAGTATAGTCTATCTTGCCGAGAGTTACTTGTGCACTTGAAAAGAACATGTATTCTATTATTGTTGGGTGGGGTGTTCAATCAGTGTCATTTAGGAAAATTTGGTTAATAGTGTTATTTAGGTGTTTTGTATCCTTACTGATTTTCTGTCTGTTTGTCATATGGATTATAAATAAAGGAGTGCTAAAGTCTCCAAGTTTTTGATTTGCCCATTTCTCCTTTAAATTCTGTAAGTTTTTGCTTTGTGTATTGTGAAAATCTGTTATTATATTAATATATATATAGACATTTAGGATTATTATATCTTATTGGTGATTTGACTCTTTATCATTGTGTAAAATCACTTTTTATCCCTGATGATATTCATATTTTGAAGTTTACTCTGAAAGTTATTAATATAGCCACTCTAGCTTTCTTTTTAATTAGTTCTTGCGTGGTATATCTATTCCAGCCTTTTACTTTCAATCTATATCTTTATATGTAAGGTGAATTTCTTTTAGAAAGTATATGGTTGTATCTTGTGTGTTTTTAAAAGACAATCTCTGTCTTTTACTTGGTATGTTAGGCCACTTGTATTTAATGTTATGATTAATATGCTTGGATTAATATGCTTGTCATTTTATTAATTTTTGTCTCTTTTTTTGTTGGTGTTTTACTCTTGTCCTTTTCTTGACATCTTTTCAAATTTCTTTAATTTTTTGTATTTCGGTGTTAATTTATCTGTTGTTTTTTTGGCGAGAACTCTTTGTATTATTATTTTGGTGGCTGCACTCTATATATATATATACACACGCACACACATATATATGTGTGCGTGTGTATATATATAGTCTTTTACATTCTACTTAGAGTTGATATTTTAGCACTTTAAGTGAAATATAGAAGCCTTACAACCACACAGGTTCCTTTGTCCTCTTCTGTACTTTGTTATAGTTGTCATATGTTATATCTGTATCATTAAAAGTCCTGCTAGATAATTATATAATTTTTTTATTTCTGCAATCAGACATATGTTAAATAACTTAAAAGGAGTAAAATATTCTTCTATATTTACCTAGATCCATATCATTTCTTTTGCTCTTCTTTGCCCGAAGTTCCAGTTTTCCCTATTTTATCATTTTTCTTCAGCCTAAAGAACTCCCTGTTGCATTTCTTTTACAGCTGGACTGCTGGCAATAAATTCTCTTTGTTTTCCTTTATCTGAGAATGTCCTTATTTCCCCTCCATTTCTGGAGGATATTTTTAATAGGCACGGAATTCTAGATTGACAGTTTCTTTTCTTTCCACACTTTGAGTATTTTGTTCCTCTGTCCATCATAGTTTCTGATGAGCGATCTGCCATTAAATTGTTGTTCCTGTGTGTAGTTGCTTTAAAGATTTTTTCTGTGCCTTTGGTTTTCTGAAGTTGATTATAATGGGTCTGTGCATGGCTTTATTTCACTAATCCTGTCTGCAATTTTTTTTTTTGAGATTCTCGAGTCTGTAAGTTTATGTCTTTCATCAAATTTAAGAATTTTGAGCCATTATTTCCTCATTTTTTTTCTGCACCAATGTCTTTATTCCCTCCTATGAGACTCCAATTACACCGCTATTAGACTTCACATGCTTTTGAGGCTCTGCTAATTTCTTTTTTTGATTTTTTCTCTTTGTTCTGCAAGTTGGACAATTTCTATTGATCTACGCTCACGTTTACTGACTCTTTCCTCAGTTATCTATATTCTGCTATAATTATTTACTTTAAATATTATATTTTTCAGTTTAAATTTTCCATTTTTAACAATAATTCTTATTCATTTGATGAGAACTACCTTTCCATCCATTTTCCAGAGTGTTTACTTTCACCTCCTGGAACATAGTTATAATAGCTCCTTTAAAATCTTTGTCTGATAATTCCAACATCTGAATCATCTTGTTGGCATCTGGTGATTATTCTTTCCCTTAAAAATTGGTCATTTTTTTGAGTTCTTTGTATGTTGAGATTATGTAGATTGTATCCTGCAAATTTTGAACATTATATTGTTTGGTATGAGACTTGGGTGTGGTTTAAACCTTAGCTTTGTTCTCATAGCCTTTGATATGCTACTTTGAGGCTGTGCCACAAGTGCCACTCAGAGGTGAACTGGAACCCTGGGCCAATTCCTTCAGAAAATTAGCATATTTCCTTCTCCAGCTCTCTTCTGTTTAGGATTCTCCTTAAACTCAGAGTTTTACCTACCCATGCTACTGCTGCATAGTTCCTGCAGGTAGAGTTGCTCTTAGGCAAAGCAGGGAGATGACAAAGAGAAACAAAACAGGGATTCCCTCCATACTCTTTATCCTGAAGAAACCTCCTATCCCAGTCCTCCAGCTGAAAGACATAGTTTCTAGCAGGGCTTCTATTGGAGAGTTTCTATTGTCAACCATGCTGACTCTGCTGAGGACACCATGATATGAGAGGGAAAAAAACAAAGAAATGGAGATTTCCCTCCACACTCCCTGAATCACCAGGCCCCTTTCCTGGCCTTTTGGCCAGAAATAAAAGATTTCTCTGGACCTATTAGCTGTCCATGGCATCACCCCCACAGCTTTTCTGGGTGCCTGTATTTGGCTCACGGATATAAGAGAAAAGAGGTAAAAACAGAAAACTTACCTCCATATGGATTGCTTTGTCAGGTTTTGACTCTCTTCCTCAATGTTCTTGGTTTTATTTACTTTTTCAAAGTCCCTAGTAGTTATTTTTTGTATTTTGCCCAGCGTTTTTGGCTGTAAACAGCAGGATAAATAGGATTTAGTGGCTTTCTCCATCTTGGCTGCGCTGGAAGTTCCCCATTCTTTTGCTGAATTGAAATTTTCATCTACAATATTTTTCCTTCAGCCTTTAATATTTAATATGCTATTCTTCTGTATTTAAATTCTCTTGGCTGTTGTTTGCTTAAAGTGACATTACTTTGCTTTCATTTCTAAAAAAAGATTTTCATTGAATATACTTTGATAGTTAGCACTTTAATGATGATATTCAATTGTTACATGGTTTGCACCATTTCTTATGAGAAGTCAGAGGTTCTCTTTACCTGTTTTTCCTGTTATCTCCCCCCGCCCCCACCAGCTGGCTTCTTTAGAATTTTCTCTTTATCATGGGATTTTAGAAATTTTATTAATGATGTGCCTTGGTTTACTTTTCTTTGTGTTTTTCTTCCTTGGGATTTGTTGCTAGTCTCTTGGTTCTGTTTATATATGTTTTCAATCACATTTGGCAATTAAATTTTTTTTTCTGATTCTTTCTAGGAATCCAGTTATAATTTTGCTATGCTATTTAATGTTTCCATATTTTATTAAGGATATATTCATTTTCTCAGCCCTCTTTCTCTTTGTACTTCAGTCTGGATAGTTTTTATTGCTTATCTTGAAGTTCATCATCTTTTTTTCTGTAGCATCCAATCTGCTGATAAAATAGCTCATCTAAAAAGTTTTCACTTTAGATATTGTATTTTTTCAGCTCTAGAATTTCTACTTCCATTTTTTACTTCTCTCCTCATTATGCTTATGTTTTCCTCTAAGTCCTTGAACATATTTATAATAGCTATTTTAAACTTTCTTTCTGCTCATTATATAACTTCTGTCATTTCTGTGTCTGTTTATATTGATCAGTTTTTCTCTTGGTTATAGGTCACCTTTTCCTGCTTCTTTGCATTCCTAGTAATTTTGTATTGGATATTGTGTATCATGAATGTTACATTGTTGAGTGTGTGGATTTTGTTGTCTTCCTTTAAAGACTTTTCAATTTTGTTCGACAGTTAATTTACTTGCCCATCAATTTGATACTTTCAAGGATTATTGCCAAGCTTTGTTAGAGAGAGTTTAGAGAAGCCTTTGTTTATGATTAGTTTAGGCCTACTCTTAAGGTTTGGCCTTTCTGGACTCTGTACCAAATGCCTCAGGTATTCAATGGGGTCTCTCCACTCTGATTATTAAACACTTAAACATATCCCAAGTCTGTGTGAGCTATAGAAATTGTTCAGCTTATAGTTCCCTGATAGATATTTTTTTCTTAGTAGCTGTTCTTTGATCAGCCTTGTGGAATCTCACACTGTGAATATACAACTTAACATTTAGCCAAAGACTCAAGGGGACCCTTGTGCAGTTTTAAGGAGCGTTCTCTCTCTCTCTTTTTCCTCCCCTCCTCTCCCTCACTTTCTTACTTTCAGTGTTCCTTCTCTGCTTTGCTCCCTGGGAGTTCGAGCTGCGGGAGCCTTCCCCACCTTCAACCTCCATTACCTCAGGCAGTGAGGTCACCATGTGCTACTTGGGTTTCTCCTTCCTGTATCAGGGTTTGGTAACTGCTTCCAGGCAGAAAATCAGGGCAGTGCTAGGGCCCACCGCATTTATTTTTTCCCTCTCAAGGATTACAGTGTTGTGCTGCTGACTATTCAATGGCTAAAAACAGTTTTTTCAAATATTTTGTCCAATTTTACAGCTATTTATGGCAGAAAAGCTAGTCTAGTGCTGGTTCCTCCATCATGGCTGGGAGCCTATATGATGAACTTTGAGATCTTGGTCATCACGGCCTGTCTCCTGAGACACCATGTGGATCTGTATGGGAGGTGCTCACCAAAGAGAAATTAGACAAGGGAGTCCTTTTTATGTGTAAGTTTCAATTTTTGCCTGAGGAAATGTGTATTTATTGGTTTAGGTTTTTTGTTGTTTTTTTTTAAATTGAGCATTTGCCAAGTTGAGTGAAGTACAATCACTTCCTCCCAGGAGTTCACAGACTAGTTGGGGAGAGAAGGAAGACAAAGCATGATAATAAATTACTCCAATAAACAGCAGCACGCAAATGCTAAACTAAAGGTGTGAGTGGTTGTAGTGGTTCTGTAGAAGCCTGGAGAGGTCAATTCCTGCTAGGGCAATTCAGGACAGTTTCATTCTGCACCTCCGGATCTCAAAAACCACTTACTTAAAGGCTGGTGAGCTGCATTTGTTCAGTACCTAATGGGAGGGGCGAAGTTCCTCCGAGACAGGAAATTATAGCTCTGGAGTTTTAGAAACAATAAGCTTATTGCCTTTTGGCAGGGAGTCAGGTCAGAGGATATCTACTGAAAATGATGATTTCTTTTGGGATTGAGATAAAAGTGAGTTAAAAAACCAAAACACAACACTTCTAGAAGGTGATTTGAAAATAGGGTCTGGCAGGGAGCACAGCATTTTACTTGGAAAAGAGAAGGCAAAGGCCTTCCGGGTTGGGGCAAGGGCACAAAACAATCCCCAGACAAAGGATAACTGGTGAGAGAGAGAGAGAGAGAGAGAGAGAGGGAGAGAGAGAGAAGAGAAAAGAGAAAGGAAAAAGAGACGCAGACAGACTGTGTGTATGTGTGTATGTGTGTGCATGTGTGTAAAGAAGCAGGACTATCCAGAGCAGAGAGGTCTAAGGATATTGGGGGTTCTGTGAATGGGTGCTTCTAATTCACACTGTGGCTGGCTTTTTGAGTTTGGAATTTAGATTCTATGCTAGAGAAATCAGAAAGTGTTTAGGTCTTGAGTAAGGGAGCTACATGTTGCCTACACGTCGACTACAGATTATTCAGGAAGTATATTTTGGTGGTGGGTCTCAAGCCTGCACCATAGACAGAGCTAGTGTTAGATTGGAGCCTGGTGAGGCTGCTGCACTGCCTCAGGAGTGCAGGAATCAGATGGGCCAAGAGATGCCCAGATAAGGAAACAAGGAGGAGGGAGTCAAAGTCGAAGGTTTCGACACGGGGACCTTGAAGACTTGTGGTGTTACCGATAAAGAAGACAGCTGGGAAGGGGACCTGGCATGAGGGGAGAATGGTTGGTGTGATAACAGTCCTAGTGTGGCATCGCTCTGAAGATGAGGTTGTCTGGGATGCACATGAAGATTTGGCATGGAAGCAGGAAAGGATGAGAAGTCAAGGCTGAAGGTAGGGATGTGGGAGCTATTTACATGGACCTGGTAGTTTAGTTCTTGAAAACAGATGAGTTTTCCTGAGGAAGGAGAGTGAAGCAGAAAGTTTGCACCTTAGATTTAGGAGACTTCATAATTAGATAGTGGGATGGGTCGATGACATCACCAGAAAGAACTTTCTTACACGAAGGAAGAGAGGCCTCTGGGATCACTGGTGTCGTGGAAGCTCGGTGAGGCAGATGTCTCAAAGATGGAGCGGAAAGGCCTTCGTGTTGGGCCACAAGCAATTCACTGAGCTGCTTTGTGGAAAGCCGGCCCAGCCAGAGGGAAGTTTAGAGAGAGTGCTGGAGAAATAGAAGCAAAATGTGTTTAAGGAGTCATTCAAGGAGTCTATCTGCAAAAGGAAGAGGAGAAAGAATGAAATATCAGTGATGTTACAGCATTCAGCAGAATGAAGAAAAGATGTTTTATGGGTAGATGAAACTCTTTAATGTTCAAAATCAGGAGGGAAAAAAGATAAAGGAAACTTCAGGAAGAGAGAGGATTAATTGTGTAGCGAAACAATTCAATCTAGGCATTGCAGACTCTTGATTGCAGGCCTTAGATGCCATTCCATCCAGGCCCCTGTCTGCTTCCGGAGTCTCCTCTTAAAATAGAGTTCTTTCCATCTCATTTAAAGAAATATTTCTGGGGATATGAGGATTACTATTTTACAAGACTGCCCTGTCCTTGCCAGAATATTAGGAGAATATTTAATAGTGGCTGAATTTTACTCCTCTGTAACTTAATATTAATGAGAACAGCCACCATTGAACAGTTTGATACAGATTACTTTATTTAATCCTCACCATAAGATGGTAATTGTAAGATTTTAGTATCATCTTCATTTTCCAGATAAAGAAACCAAGGCTCAGAGAGGTTGAGTAACATGGCCTAGGTCACACAGCCAGCATGTGAAGGGTCTGGTGTTTGAATTCAGCCTGTGTAGCTACACACCTGTGATGCTCTTACCTATGACCACAGTCCTGCCCCAAAGCATTGTCCTCGCTCCAACATTGGTGTCCTTTGGTGTTCAAAGTCAATATCCCACACACCCTGGATATTTTCCTTTGTCTCCTCTTCCCTTTCCTCCTCCTCTTCTTTCTCTCTCTCTCTCTTTTTTTTTTTTTTTTGGTTAAAAACCATGTTAATTCAACAATCAATTATTGAGCAGCACTGGTATATCACTGTGCTGGGTGTGCACAGACAGCAATGAACAAAGCAGGCATGGGCTTTGCCCTCATGGGGTTTACAGAATGGTGAGGGAATATATTAAATGTGCGAATTGTCAAGTAAATATGCAGTAAGAACTGATGATGAGTGCTGCAAAGGAAACAAATGTCTCTAGCTACCCTTGAGACATCTTCACCCACCTTGGGTTTCAGAGTGCCCCCTGTGCCCGCTCCTTTCCTTCCAGTGCCCTCTCCTCTTAAGATGTGGCCCCCCAAATGAGGACAAGTCTCTGCGATGTGATCCGACTCTCTGAGCACAGCGAGTCTCTTGAGCTGGGAAACCTCGTGTTACTGCAGCTCAGACGTAGGAGTGGGCAGAGCCACAGGCAGTGGGGATGGGAGAGAAGGAAAACAGCTCCCTTCTCTAAGACAAGATGACAAACGTGTGGAGGGCCATGCAGAGATGAAAAGCAGAGAGCTCAGGAGTGGGGCCAGACAATGGTCTCAATCTGTTCTGTGAAGTGTGGCCAAAGGTCACACTCAATAGATCACGCGCACGAGGCCACGCATCCCCTTCCCTTCCACGGATCCTGCCTTTTCCCTTTGTGCTCTGGCCCTTGCACCCACACATCTGCTTGACAAGGCAGCCGAGGGAGAGAGCACAAAGGTTTACTGAATACAAGTGCCTCACCGTGGGCGGCTAAGGTGGGAAAAGGGCTACAGGGAAAGATTTCTCCCTCCCTTCCTCCTTTCTTCCGCCTGTCACCCCCTTCCTCCCTCCCTCCTTTCCTTCTTTCCCTCTTTCTTTCATAGTATTAGTCTCAACATCATAATTTGGAAGAATCTGGTTGAAGAAAAATGTCATGAAGCACAAATGCAGATTTGATATATCTGACCTTTCTTCTCTTCAGAACAATAAATATCAAATAGCTTAAAATGACAGCTGGGATGGTTAGAGATTATTTATGTGCTTAAATATTTAGGCAAGAAACATAGTTTAGATTTATGTCTAATTTACATGAAGATTCTGACTTATGGGAATCGTAGGCACTTTTAAGGAACTGTCACCAACAGCGATGTTTACATTTCAGAAAACAGAAAGTGCGAAATAGAAAATGTGAAAAATCAGAATAGAATAGAAGTGGTAAGTGATCCTTGCTGGGTAATGAGAACATTTGATAACATCAAGAAATTACTTTGGAGTACAAGATTGTGTTTGCATTTTTCCTATCTGAGTGGCCTGGTGTGGTGGCATCCAGAGGAATGCCCGCAATCCATATGTCCTCTCCTTCATTAGATACAAAGTATTTTATATGTGCATGTTTACTTGTATCATTTATCCCCATTTTACTGATGACATTTATTGTTGAAACAGAAGGAGGGAGAATTATCTTGCTCCAGCTGTGTAAATCCTGCTAGAAAGTATAATCCCCCAGCCGGAGTATAATTCTCTACTCCACCTCACACTCAGTTATCATCAGGAGCAGACGCTGAAAGGTAGGTTTTTTGTTTTGCTTTGTTTTGTTTTAGAGAACCGTGGACATTAGTTAACCCATATACTTCTGAAAGGAGACAGTATTGCACTGTGTCAAGAAAACAGAATCTGGAGTTAGTTCTAGGTTTAGTAGCCAGCTCCAGAAGTTCCCAGTTATAAAGTCTTATGCTAGTAAGAAAATAACTTAATTTTTCTGCTCTTAGCCTCCTCATCTGTAAAATATAGATTATTATAGTACTTGCTTTACAGGGTTCTTTTGAGGAGTAAATGAGGTAATTTCAAAAAGAGTTTAGTATAGCACCTGTCACATGGATAAAGCACTGAAGATATTGTCCATTGTCTTCTATTTTATTATTATTATTGTTATTAATAAAAGCGTTTCCCTTCATTATTTTTTGTGGCTTCCTTTCCATATAATCTTTGCCGGGATCTAACTCCCAGTTAGAATTTATCTTGTGGAAAATGTAATTAAATAAATGAGGGTCCCAGGGAAAATCTTTAGATACCGTGCACTAGAGCAGCTTTTTTGCTTTAAGAGTTAAAGTTGTCAGAAAGCCAGCCCTTGTCCCATTGTGCGTTACTTAAGAATCTGTATGGAACCAGCAAGTCTTTTATTTACCTATTTATTTATTTTTAATGTGGAAGGATTGTTATTAAATCATAAATAATATTTCTAAACTCAAGATATTCATTATAAGACCTTTTACTTTCATAGCAGAAAATCCTTCTTATTTCAATAATTAACTATGAAATTTAAAAACTCTAATATGAGTGGAAGCAGGAGGAGGAGGAAAGAGAGTTCCTGACCAGGAGTTGGGAGATTAGGTTTTCATTTTAGAAGGTGCCGAGTTATCCTGTTTGAATCTGGGCAAATCACCTAAACTTCCTGACTCTTTGCTTCTGTAATATCAAATAAGTCAGTTCTAATCTCTGCTTTTTTCATATTAAAATTCTGAGATTCTAACCTATTTCCTGGACTAATGCTGAAGCATTACTGGGAAGATATTATTTCCATAAGCAGTTGCAGGATCAATTAGAATTTCACAGAACAGTGATAAAAAATGATAGCCTCCTCTGATTCTTATATAATTGGTAAACAGTAGTTATAATAAGAGCTGCTTACCTCTAAAATACTTTAGAAACTGTGGTAAGATTAAAGAAAGTTATTTTTATTTCTTCCCCAAAAGAAAACCCAAGTTATTTATTTATTTCTTTTTTGGTCTGGATATGTAGTAAACTCACCAGAGCTGCTCTGTTATGGTTTTCTGTTCTGATGATTACAGCCAGTCAGACACCAACTGTGTGAAGAGAGGCTTTCAATTGATGGATCAATAGACAGATCGACTGATAGATAACTATCTACCTACACGCCTACATAAAAACTATATTTCCTCTTCCTTGTTCGGGTAGGGTTTATGTTACGGTTGGAACTGAGGGACAACGGAGTGTTTAACTCATTGATCTCAATATTAGGGATATAGGAGGTTCTCAATAAATCTTGCTGAATCAATGAAGGAATAAAGAATGAATGAGGGATTCAAATATGGTACATGAGAAGGGCTGCTTGAGCATGTCCTTTTCATCTTTTATAACCCCTGTCCCAATGAGCACAGTGTGTGTGTCTTAGAAATTCATTTACCCACCTCTTAATGGCTCCTCGACTCTTTCCTTTACTTCAATTTTCCATTCAACAAATAATTATTGAGACCTCCCATGTGTTCAGAGTTTTATATGGTTCTACAGAGTAAAAGACAATGCTTATAAGATGTAGTCCCTGACTTTAAAGAACTTAAAGTCTAATAAGGAAGACCAAAAACATGGTATTTGGAGTCAGAATTTGGGGATTCGAGACTTGCCACCACCATCAGTTAGTTTCATGGTCTTCATTTAAACTCTCTGAATCCTAGTGAAGTGCAAGGATGACACCAACTCCACAGGGTTGAGGGCATCAGGTAAGATTATTTGCATACTACGGTAAAATTGAAAGCACCGAAAGCAGTACACCAGCTATTTAATTTAAAATAATACAAGATGGTGTGAGCTTAAGAGATAAGGGTCTTGGGGAAAAGAACAGTGAGTAGGAGTGGTGAGCAGCAGCTTCCCTATGGTGCCAAGGCTTGATAGGTCCTGGAGGATGAGCGGGGTTTGGATAGTCAGACAAAAGAAGAATAGCATTCCAGATGGGGGTCACAGAACATGACACAGAGAGTGGAGGTGGCCCATCCCATTTGATTACATCAACTGGTCTTCCTGGAGTACCTAAAGGGAGCTTCATGCTCTGCTGGGCCCTCTGTGTTTGAGAAGGGATTTTGTGTTGCTAAGAACATTCGGATGGGCAGGATGAAGCAGAGAGTACGCAGCCATCACAGCCCAACGTGAATGGCATTTGACAAAGATGAAACCGATAACAGTGTGCATCTGGACTGGTACTTGAAGACTGGAGTCAGGAATCTAGGGAAGGGGAGAGGGGAGATTTGGAAAGAAGTAGATTCAGCAGGACAGCAGAGAAAAGGATGACTTCAGGAAAACTTTACAGACCTCAGTGTCAGAGGCAGAACAAGAGGAATCCAACTTTTTCTAGAACATTTTGCCAGCAACATTAGAATAATACTGGGTCATTTGATAGAAAAGAAGAATTTGGGAAGAAAATAAATTTAAGAGGAAGAGTCGAGTTCCATTTGCACACAGGGAGCTGAGATGATAGCCTAACTCCAGGCAGCCACATCCTGTAGACCACTGGAAATGTGGGACTAGCACTCGTGTAGGAAGTCGGGGCCAGGCGCGGGGATTTGGGAGCCATCAGTGCAGAGATTGCTCATAAATTATGCACTTTGCTTAGAACTTAATTTCATGTTTTTTAGAAGATAAGAGAAATGAGAAGCTTGCTGAATTATGGATTATGCAACTGTATTAAAATTAATTCTCCTTCCGCTCCCTCCTCTGCCTCCCTGGTGAGTTTTGTGTTCTGTTCTTCTCTTTGATCCGTGCCCCCTTCCCCTAATTCTTCATAAACCGAGGGACACAATTACCTCTTTTTCTGCCAGATCAGAAGATTGTCAGCGAAGGAATTAAGGTGATCGAGAATGTTCACCAGAAGATGTGATGATCCTCTTGGCCCCCTTTCCAATCCTTCTTAGATCAGAGAAATAGAAGCTTTCTCTAGAGGAAAGCAAACATTTATATTTATAGGAGGAATTGTTTAAAGAGCTAAATTCTCAGTTCCCTGGATAGCTTCATTGTTTGATTTGCAGCTTTTCTTAAGTAAAGCTCTGATTCTCCACAAGAGATGAGTTGCTTGGCTGCTAATGCGATCAGATGAAGTAGGGTTTTCAGACCTAGGGTATGGGCTTGAAGCCGGGGCTCCTTTCCTGGCACCGAGCTTTCCTTTGTAGTTTGAACTGAGTTAGCAGAAACAGTGGGTGTAGCACTCAGAAGTTGAATTTTCTTTAGTTTAATCCTCTTTTTCCTCCTCTTCAAAGAGAAAAATTTGCAAGCAATTTGCTTAGATGTGCTCCAGCATTAGAGTCTCAGACTTGACCTGAGATAAGGTGAGGCTGGGAGGGGAGTGGGAGAGAAGAGACACATGGCATTGACATTTATTGAGCATCTATTATATGCCAGGCCCTTGGCATTCTCATTTAATCTTCACAGCTGCAGAAGGTAGGTAGTTTTGTCTCTGTGTCACAAGCGAGGCTCTGAGGGGGCAAGTCACTTGCCCAGGTCATGTGGCTACTAAGTGGCTGACCTGGGATTTGATCTTAGGTTTATAAGTCTGAGGTCCCCTCCCTGTCCCAAGCTTGTGCTTCCTTTCATCCCTATCGTGAGAGAAAGCTTATTTTTAAAAAAGACGCTCAATTGTAATTTTCCAGAGGCCTGCGGAGTAGGATGAGAATCAGTTGTTCTGTCTCTTCCTCACTGTCCTTCTTGGCTTCCCTTTCATCCTCCTCCCCTCTCACAATGGGGTGCCCTCTTTTCTTCTTCCATTTCTCCCTCCTGAGGTGGATGGGTCGAAGAGTGGGCAGAGGGGTGACACAGCGAGCATCAAGTCCTCATTTTTCACAGTGTCCCCAGCACCGACATCCTGTGAGGCCCAGTCAAGGGCATGTAGACACCCATCTGTGCTGGTTACGCCTTCTGATTTCCATTTCGACTGCAGATAGATGTTGAAAGAAGTACCTGCTGGGTGCAAGGCACAACAGTAGGCACTAGAAAAAATTATTTGAAGTAGCTGCATGGAACTTTCCTTAAAATAAAAAAAAAAGTTAAGTTTAAGTTTTGCTTAAGTTTTGCCTATTTAGGAACTGCGGGCCCAGGAGAAAAGAATAAGGAAGACACAGGAGCAGGCAGCAACCCTGCTTAGACGCTAATGAGTTCCTTGGTATACATGGCAAGGACAGCTGAATGTGTGGCCCTGGCCACCAGCCCTGGTCTGGTACATGGTCACAGCCTGGTTCCGGCTCATGTGTGCCCAGGGCTCCTTGTTAGGTAGCCCATTTCCATGGACACTGCTCAGGTGGCAGCCCTCGCAGCTTCTCTACTCCCCTAACCTCTTTCTCCTCCTCTGAACTCTGATTCCTGAATGGGTGGATGAGTCCATCTACCCTCAGGGCACATCTGTCTGTGCTTTCCAAGGCCCATTCATCTGGGCAAGACAGGCAAATTGGAGTGGGCAGAGACCCTCAAAACACTCTCAGGTCAGTTCAACCTTTCAGAGAAATGTTAATAGTGAGGATTTTAGGTCAATGAGAAGGCGAGGCCAGCCATGAAGATGAACTGAGAGATGCCCTTGAAGCAGCCAGCACAGGGCTTGGCATATTGCAAGTGTATCTTAGATGTTAGTGCTATGGTCATGTTTAAGCTTTTCTATCTCAACCAGAATGCTTTTGGCTATAGGTAACAGAGACCTACTAAAAGTAGCCAAACAATGAGGGAGGTGGTATTTCAGTAAGAGAGGATTCAGTTAAGAGTGAGAGTTCAAAAATTTAAAAATGAGCTGGGTGTGGTGGCATGCGCCTATAGTCCCAGCTACCTAGGAGGGTGAGGCAGGAGGATCACTTGAGCCCAGGAGTTAGAGGATGCAGTGAGCTATGATTATGCTAGTGCACTCCAGCCTGAGTGACAGAGTGAGACCCCCCTCTAAAATAAATAAATAAATAAATAAATAAATAAATAAATAAATAAGAGGAGCGTTCACATGGTTCCAGGGTAGGTTAATTGAGCCACACACGACAAACTCAAGTGCCCAACACCCTTCCGTCTTTCCACTCTGCCTTCCCCACGGAGGGTGGTCCCCCCAGAGTTACATACAGGTGTCTGTGGAAGCTTTAGGCGCCTTTACACACAACTGCTTGCAGAGGCAGAAAAGGGGCAAGTATTTTTCCTGTGTCCCTTTTTTTAAAAAAGAAAAACATTTCCAAAGGATCCCAGTGGATTTCCCTTGCGCCCTGTTTGCTAGGGCTGCCTCACGTGGCAATGCCGGAATCAATCACTAGACTAAAATAACACGGTTCACTTGGTCTCAAACTTGAGTGTACACCAGAATCACTGGGAGGGCTTGTTCAAACAGACATTGCTGGGCCCTGTCCCCAGAGTGTCTGATTCACTCGCTTTGGGGCAGGGCCTGAGAATTGCAATTCTAACAAGTACCCTGCTGGTCCGGAGATGACACTTGGAAAACCACTGGCTTAAACTATTCGGCAGTCATCTCCCAAGCCCAGGACAGTGTCCTTGAAGTACATAGACACCAGGGACAGAGTGGAGGCTCTTTAGCAAGAAGGAAGGAGAAAAGGCCTGCCTGGTAGTCACATCACTTGTAACGTTTGGAGTTGTAATGGGCCTCAAACGTGCAGACTGTAGACCCGAAGTGGTGGTGGCTATCTTTCCCTTCCACCTCCTCTTCTTCTTGTTTTTCTTCTTCTTCCTCACTGTAAACTTCAATGTCATCTGAAAAGTCTCCCTTTCAGAAGACAGAATTCTTCCTTGCCCTGCAATGGGCACACCCCATGCTTAGCGTCTGGGGGACATTGAGTTCCCCCCACACCAAAAGCTGATGGCCTTTTAGCAGACGCTGAGCCACCATGGGCTCAGGGATCTTAATGCTGCCGTTAGTTCTAAATGAGCGCTCGTTATTGATGTTAATTGAACTTGAAGTTAATGAAAAAGGATTATTTTACAAGGCTTAAGTTGAGGCCAAAATTGTTATTACAGGTTAATTATTCTCCTTAAAAGGCACCATTACAGCCATGATTGTTTTTTATCAGCTTTTTCCCTGGTGCTGAAAGAAATTTCTTCGAAGGCAGATTCCTGATATAATTAGTCAC
>RJWJ010014798.1:0-37267 GCA_004363605.1 Indri indri | reverse complement strand
TCCAAGATATTTTAAAAAAATAGAGACCAAAATACCATGATGTTGCCTAGTTACCTATTAATGAGCATTCCCTCTCTCTCTCTCTTTTCTTCTTCTCTCTCTCTCTGTAAAACAGAATGAGAATATTAAAGAATTACTCAGAAAAGTAATGATAGTAATAATAATAACAAAATCAAGAAAATACATTTCTTTTCCTTTTTAGAGAAAAGTTCATTCTGCATTTTCCTCTGGCTCAATTATACTTTGTAAGATCTATGAAAAAAGAAATGTATCTGGAGACATCTGGTCTCTGCATTGCTTGGGAAAATTTAAGCCAGCATTATATTAGTACCTTTGTGCTGTTACTCACTCTGGATAAGGCTTTCTAGAGTTGCCCGTGTGAGAAACGCCTTCATCACAAATCAGCACTTGCAATTCCAAGTGTCTGGCCTTGTGACTTTCAAATCAGGGCTTGTATTATAAATCACTCTTTATTTTCTCTCCCTGTAGCATCTTAATATCTATGACACGTCCCTTATTATCAGCAGTTATACAGCATTCTTCAGGATGATAGCCTATGTCTTTGGGGTGTCTTCCAAGGCTACCCGAAGTTAATGTAAACGATGACATAACCTTTATTTTAAGTCCAAAGTATCTTCTAGAGAAAACCCATCCAGTTCTTTTTGTGTAACACAGTGACAGAAACACAGAGAAATGTACGTTTATTTATATGGTATACAAAAGACCAAAAAATTGTGCAAATGTAATCTCAAAGCCTTTGGGAAGCTATAATTGATTTTGCTATGGTGAAATCTTTCCTTAAAGACATTCACCCAAGACTACACTTCTGCGCGTGACAGTAGATTGATTGCCCATTAGATCCCCACCAGAGATCCAGTAAGGGCTTATGTACAGGGGACAGAAATCTCACGTTCCCTTACTGCCAGACCATCCTTTTGTTCATCACTGTTGCCACAGTCACCCTTGCAGCATGGCTGCTTACAGATATGACCACATCTCTAGAAAGTAAACTCTTTATGGTCAGACAGTCCTTATATTATCAACTCTTGCCCCATTATTTTGCATAATATGAAAGAAAACCCTGGGAAAATTCTCAGTGAGTTTAGACAATGCTACCATTACTTGGCAATCAACTTGGAAGCCTGATTTTCTCTGCACCTTAGCATTGTACTCAATAACAAAAAAATCATATGATAAATTAATTTTTAAAAGACAAAGATTCTAATTTTAGATTTAAAAAGTCTCACAGTAAAATAAAATCAGAAAATTCAAATAAACCTTTTCTTTACTAAAAGGGGTCATCATTATTTTGTTTGCTATAATGCATTACATTGAACCTTGACCCTTGATAACTATTTTTAAAACTATGTTTATTAATGCATCTGATTTTTGTGATATAAATTTTCTTCTTTTCCTCTCAACGTAGGTCACTTTCAATGCTCTATCACCAGCTAAAGTATTACTGTTTTTATAAAATTCCAATTCTAAATCAAATTTATGTAATGTTGAAGGGTTCAGCTATAGCTATTATAATTTGTTCTCGTCTTCCTTTTTTGCATAACCTTGAAGCATGACATCTTAGGAGATGCTGATTCTGACCTTGCTATTTAGTGGAGAAAGCCATGAAAATTGCTTTCATTTCTTGCATATAACATCCTGTAGAAAATGATAGCTCCTTCTGGAAATTTCCATTTTAGTTACTTAGGTAATGAAGGCCTTATAATTAAAAAATAATTTACCATTCTGAAAATGAGGCTAGATTTCCCCCTATTCTTGGATCTCTATATTTTGTGGCACTGATTAAATACAGAAGATGTGTTTGTCAGTCAGCCTTTCCTTGAAAGGGTTAAAGTTGTTTGAGGCCCAGAATTTTAGCCTTAATCATGATTTAGTCATATTGTTAAGAATTTTGTGATATTCAACAGTTGGTTCCATATTAGGTGAATTAGTTTTTTTCTATTTCTTCTAATGGTCTTTTATTTCTTGGGGTAATTTTCATTACTTTTTTTTTTTTGAGGTGGAAGTATCATTGGGCCAAATGTATCCAAACATTCAATGTATTCAACTATCTGCTGCTATATTTCAGGCACTGACCTAGGTAGTAGGGATAAAGCTGAGATGAAACATGCCAATTTACAGCAGTCATTAAGATCACATTTTAATAATCCATATCAGATAACTCCTCAGCAATTCTGACACTTCCTAAATATGATCTCAATTGACAAACATTTTAAGTACTTCTTTGTTACAGGTATTTAATAAAGCAAACAACAGATGTTAAGCACAAGGCATATACCGATTGGATACTAGATAAAAAGGGGCCAGAATGGAAGAGACAGAAAGTAGATTGGGTTTTGCTCTCAGAAAAATGTGAGTTTGTGCTCTCATTTGCTTCCTTATTTTTAGAGCTTGCCAAGGTCTTTACTAAACATCTTGAGTCTTTGCTTTTTATAAAAAATTGAAGATATTAATCTATTTTTTCAGAGCTGAAGATTCTGTAATTATATAAAATATTTTAATGTTTACAATGCAGCAATTAATTAAGATAATGTTATATAAAGATGTGGCCCCTGCCTTACTCCCCCCAAAAAACTTCAAAATATAATTTGAGCTGTAAAGTTTAATAAAAAAGCAAAGCGATATGCAATCACAATGTTACTTTCAACAAAAAAAATCGAATAATTCTGATTTTCTAAGTGAAGTATGAAATTGACTGTTATAGATAAAATATGCCTGATAAATTTCCACTGCTATGGAATCGTTCCATAAATTAATAAACCAGAAATGATAAATATTAGTATTTAGTATTTTTAAAAGTCATGCTGTCCTTCTAACTGCTTACTGAAAATGCATGCCTCAAGGATAGGAAACATAATTGGGAGTGGAAAAGTATGTGTTCGAGGGTCAGTTTGAGCATGCTGTCCTGGTTGGATCTAAAATCGCAGAATGTTGAGCAGCTAAGAACAGCACGTAAGAATTGGGAGATAGGATCAGAAAGAGGTTTAGGAGAGTGTGGGTTAAAAATGAGAAGGGCTATTTTCTGAAGTATTACATAGACTGAGAAACTATAAGGCAAGCTGTTATTTTCATGGCAATAAATTATTTTGCATCATGTAAAAATGAGGTACCAGAAGTCATGTTATTTTTCTACTCGATGCCATTCATATTTTTGGTTGCTTGTTAGATACATCTGAGGGGGTTGAGATGAACTAGCTTGTGCATGTGGTAATTTTTAGTCTCTTCCTGGAACCAAATTTGTGAAACGATGAATGATGAACTGCATATCTTTCGATGAGTGAGTCTCTAGCCAGCAGTCAGCAGCACACAGAGCACCCGTTTGACTGATTTGAAAGCTTAAGTGAAGGTTAACAGTCTGTTCAATTTGTGGGGCTTTCTGAAGGGTTGCAAACACTGTTTACCATAATGTTAACTTCTCAGTGGGCTGGCAATTTGGCACACAAAGAGGTCCGAGGTGTTTTGTATTATGACATTCTCATTAGTCAAGAGAATGTTGTGTGTAGGTTGCTATTATTATCAATACAGTCCATCTTTAAGATTTCTAGGAGCTGTTTATTCATGTTTATAAATCCTATCACATCTTTCCTCTGTAGAGCTCAGTAGGGAATAAGATTTTGAGCATTAGCTATTTGAGACTTGATACAAATAATACTTGTTTAGAAAATGTTTTGCAAAGTTTAGAGAAGGAATCAGCTATTGATTGTGATTTCATACCTTTAAGGCCAAACCTTTTTTCCAGCAAGAGTATTTATTTAGTAAATAAGCAAATAAACACAAAATAGAAGAGTTTAGCCACAGTTTTGGAGACCCGAGTCTCAAGGGCTTGGCCATCTGTTGAAGATTATTTAAGGGGCTTTCCCATATGGAAAATAATAAGAAACATATTCTTGAATACAGAAATAATTTAAAGGGTCGTTTACAGAGCAGGGATAAAAAAATTTGACTTAATTCACATGTACTAGATGTGTATAGCAGGTAATAAACACAGAGCTATAGGTATGTTGCACATGAAAAGAGTATTTAGAGTTCACATCCTGAAGCTTACCATTTACAGCTTTGATCATCCTGAGCATGATATTTCACTTCTCTGAATCATAAATTTTCTAATTTATAAAGTGAGGTTTGGGATATGTACATAAGAGAGAACATAGAAAATACCTAGTTATTATAGTAAGTATTCAATAAAAGGAGTAGTAGAAACAAAATTTAAATACATTGAGTATATTTTGTAACTTCTGATGGAATTCCTCTTCTTTCCAAGATAGTACATTGCAACTTCAAAAAATTAACTACCTTATTTGAAGAATGAACCTTACATAAGATTCTTATATATCTTAGGTAATGTTGTGTTTTTCTGAAGCTGAAGATAAACAACATGCATATATCTAAGATGTAGATACAAAATCCAAACAAAAAACACTGTATAATGAGAAATTAAATATCCAGTGCCTCAAATTTTCTCTGAACAAAATTTAATAGAGACTCACTAATTAACACTTGGAGAAGTGAAGATTTAATAGTGGCTGCAGGCAAAACTATTTCACTCAATTAAGATGACACAGTTTAAATTCTAGTTGTTGGATTTACTTTCTACTAGACTATACTATAACGAAGAAATATTATTTAGTGGACAAAAAATTAGAAATATTTAAAACTATGAAAAGCAGTCAATATGAAAGAAATCAAGCACAAATGATTAAAAGTATTAAAATAATGAATAATCAGACATAAAATAGTCCATAGAGAAGAATCCTATGATGACTCCTATGCATCAATAGCTTTGACCTGGGCTTGTGCTGGTAGAACCTGCTATGCCCTGGTCTGACTGCACACAGGTCCTCATCACTCCCAAACAACCCTGAGTCACAAAACAAAAACGAAATATCTAATTTTTACTCTTCACTTTACAAAAGCTGTGAAAAATTAATGCACTTGATTTTTACTTGTATTCATTATAATTAAAGTAAAATAAAATATTAATGTATTCAAACTTTTATTGTACATTTTAAATGAGAAAGGAAAGTGCTTTACAAACACTGATCTTGTTTATAGCCTCTATATAAATATTCAGCAGTTTTATCCTTATACTAAGCTTCTTTCATATGTTGTTCTAATAGAAATATACTTATTCTTTTTTATTTAAAATTGAAATTTTTCCTGATTGGCTGGATGCATATTTCAAATTTAGTCAAGAAACAGAAAATTTTAAAGATCTATTAGATTACCACTGTGATATCTTTTTTTTTTTTTTTTTTTTTGAGACAGAATCTTGCTTTGTTGCCCAGGCTAGAGCACCGTGGCGTCAGCCTAGCTCACAGCAACCTCAAACTCCTAGGCTCAAGCAATCCTTCTGCCTCAGCCTCCTGAGTAGCTGGGACTACAGGCATGTGCCACCATGCACGGCTAATTTTATATATACATATTTTTAGTTGTCCAGATCATTTCTTTCTATTTTTAGTAGAGACGGGGTCTCGCTCTTGCTCAGGCTGGTCTTGAACTCCTGACCTTGAGTGACCCTCCCGCCTCGGCCTCCCAGAGTGCTAGGATTACAGGCGTGAGCCACCGCACCCAGCCCACTGTGATATCTTGTTTAAATCTAAACGTGGGATTCTTCCCAATTATTGTCACTATTATGTTCTATAGTCACAGTAGAAGTCTTTTAAATTTTTAACTTCTTAATAGGAGTTAGATTTGTGAAATCCAGCATAAGTTCTTGAAGGAATGTGTATGTGAGTAAATTTAGGCAAATCTCTTTGTGGAAGGAAGCTCTAAATCTAATCTTAACACATGGGTAAAAATTTAACTTGAAACAAAATAAATCACAGATATCTATTGCTTGTATGTTTTTGTTTGTTTTTACCTTTAGCAAGGACGTTGCTGAATCTACTCTATATTTTTCACTTTAAATATTAAATAAAGATGATATAATAAGAATTTCTTAAATTGGGCTGATCTAATTCAGTAATCTAAGCTGGACAAAGAATTTCAAATTTGCAAAAATGCACATTGGCAAATGACAATATCGAATATTAGATAGCAGTTTTTAAATCTGGAAATCCCAAATGGAAATTGGAATAGTGCATCATCTGTAGCTGTTATTGTGGAGCCCTCACCACTCTTAGCATCTAGGGATTTTATCAATCATCTAAATGCAGTGTTTCATTTAACATAATTCTAACAATTCATTCACTGAATACATGAAAATAGAAAAATTGTTATTAGCCATAGAGATAAATATGAATGTACTATTTTATAAAATCATCCCTGGACCTTTTGGGATAATGAGGAAAAAGTAAAGAGTGCTTGTGAGTGGTGCTTCCAGGGCCCCAGGTATTCATTTCCCCCCTTAACAGAAAAAGTTTTCTCGAAGTTTCTGGCCTAGGGATTTACCAACCTTATTAGCTCCTCTAGCTTAAGGAAAAGTGGCGAAATGGTGTGTTACTGCCTAAAATATCACAGTTATAACCATAATCAAGAAGCACAGGAACTCCAGGATTTTTAGGCACAGAGGGGAGGAGGACCCCTAAAGTACTTGTCTGACCTGCCTTGAAGCTCAAAGCAAACACCACTGTGATTGCTGCCCACATCCTGATTCTTTTCCATTGACTCTCCTAAGACGCTGGAGATTACATAAATTTGATTACTTTTACAATATCCATATCAACTGTAAGGAAATATTTGCCCCCTAAGATTATGGAAGATATAAGCCGATTGCAAAAATTCTCCTTTGTAAAATGAGCTTTCCTTTAGAAAGTGTTTTCTAATGTTTAGTCTACTAAGTAATGGTTCAGGATGATATCATAATGCCAACCTGCAAAGAAAATCCAACAAATCTTAGCATCTTATCACATGGGAGTCACATGTCCCAAAATTATCGATTCATTATCCTTCCTCTGGCTCCTTTTAGTAGCTTAACAAGGTTGAATATTCAGTGACAGTATACAGTTCTTCACTGTCATGGCCTCCCACTGCAAATTACAAACAGATGTTTGCTGCTTTAAAGCCAGATGCCAGCACATCAGCAGGTGCTGAAGCCTATTTATTTGTACACAGAATATGCTGCAGCCTTGAATCACAATTAAGGTATGTTTTTGCTTCCTCCCATGTTCACTCTCTCTCTTTCCTTTTCCTATTTTGTAAGCCTTTTTGTAGACAGAATTTAAAGCATTTAATTTATTATTGGTATTTACGGATTAAAATGGCCCAAAACAAATTGCCAAAATTCACGGCCATGTGGTTGCTAAGAAGTTGCAGTCTGTTACATTTTTCTACCAAGTTTAGAAAGTTTTTCATTGCCTTAGAGACATCGATAATAAAATTTTGTTACATTTCTTTCTAACTTGGTTCCTACTGATAACATATTTCAGCTTCAAATGTTGACAATCTGGTCTTTTCCACCATTATTAAAATTCCTTCAAAGAGAAGTCGCCACGAATATCTCACTTGTTTGGAGAACTTAAATAAATTTATAGATCAGTTCAAATGAGATTTACTTAAATATAGGATTGTACTTATTAGATCAATCTTGGGTATTGAATTCTTTAAAATCTCTTCCCAAATAATCAGTAACCAATAATTATAAATAAATATTTACTCAGAAGTGTAGGCCTTTTTATAAAAAAGTTCTTCTGAAATACTAGGATTCAGCTATTAATAGTTATCACTAAAACTGAAAGTGGACAGTTGTTATATAGGCTGAGACTATTTGGGTTCTACCTTTTGATTCCAAGCCACTGGCCTCTTGTCAAAACTCATCACTCTCTTGGACAGAAATGCGTGAGAGGAAACTGAAGAGAAAACAGGGGGAGTGAAGGACGGCTTGCAAGTTTGCTTGGCACCCTGATGTTTCAGAATAGGTTTTTAGCCCACTGGTAAGAACCTCCAGTACAGAGAAAAAGGCCACCAACTGTGTCAACCAGTAAGTCATTATTTGCTGCGCCTATTGCTTTCAAAAATAAACAATAAAGAGAGAATGGTAAAGAGAGAAAATTAGATTTCTGGTTCACAGACATTCTATAAACAACTGTGTTGTATTTCTGAGCCAGTTAGCATAAATGAACATTGTACATTTGACCTTCTGAAAACAATTTAACTTTATGTCAAGAGTAGAATTATTAGGTAATTTTACTACATGTGGTTGTAAATGTGTGTGCATGTGCAGAGGCCGTGGTAATAAAACAAACAAAAGTCATCGCTGAATTTCATAAGGAAAAATGAGTGTAATTTTTGTTTTATTTTGTTTTTTTAAAGAGCGAGAAGTGAAAGGATAGGTGAACTTTGGAAATACTCGACATGCTAAAATCATGGCATCCCGGGATTGGAATGAAGTTTAGACATCTCTAATCTAACCATACTCCAGGTTTTAATCTCTTCCGTCATAAACCCATGAAAAGTCTTCTATGTCTGAGACTAAAATTATGCATTGACAGAAAAGATTTACCTTCCTAAACAAAGTTTTAATCAGAGTTGTATTCCTTGTCATCTGTTAAAAGAAAAACTTTAGACAAATTAAATTTAACAGAGTTTAACTGAGGAAAGAAGGAGTCACGAATTGGGCAGCCCCCAGCCAGAATAGGTTGAGATCAACGCTGGCTTTGCTGCTTAGTGGTAGAGGATTTATGGACAGAAAAAGGAAAGTGACATACAGAAAACAGAAGTGGCCACATTTAATTGGTTGAAACTTGGTGATTGGCACAACAGTAGCTTATAGCCTGTTTAAACATCCAGTTGGGTTGCAGGTTACTGTGTATGGAGAAACCCTTATGCTGAACTTAAAATATGTAAGGACGTAGTTTTAGGCTAAACTTAATATATCATATAGACTAAATCTAAATCTCTCTCTCTCTCTCTTTTTCTTGCTATTTGACTTTGCAATTTTTTGCTTTTTTTTTATAATTAAGAGAGGTGATCTCACTCTGCCATCTAGGCTGGATGCAGTAGCGTGATCATAGCCTTGAACTCCAGGGCTCGAGTGATCCTCTCACCTCAGCCTTCTGAGTAGCTGGGACTACAGGTACGCACCCCCACCCCCAGCTAATTTTTTGTTATTTTTTTTTTTGAAGACTGGGTCTCACTATGTTGCCCAGGCTGGTCTTGAACTCCTGCCTCAAGCCATCCTCCTGCCTTGGCCTCTCAGAGTGCTGGGACTACAGGCCTGAGCCACTGCACCCAGTCTAAATGTCTCTTTTCAGTGTTCAAAGATGGCTAGTTCTTCTCATCTCTAGTCTTATCTCTAATCCTATCAAGCAGGCATCACACAATAGGTTTGCATCGTCTGTTTCCTTCTCTTAGCATATTCTACAAAATCTCTATTTCTTGTTAAATGAGGTACCCAGAAAGTGTTCAGATACAACTAATTGAGACAAAACAATACCTAATATTATTGAGATAATACCACATTTGTTATATCCCAGACAATATGCCATATTCCTATCTCATGTAATCCTTTTAGCAATCCTGTTTAAAATGAGAAAAAAAAAAAAACCAAAAACCTATGAGATAAAGATTAAATTGAAAAACGCTTGCTCAGGAAACTGCCCATGAACACTTACCTCATGTCAGAGCCTGGATTTATACCCAAGCGGTTTGACAACAAAGCCTCCAGAAGACAAGATCACCACACTATGCTGTTCAAAGCATGGTAAGTAAAAATAACTCAATCCTCTTTTATGTGCACTGCTGCTAAATCATTTTCTGTCTTTATGCAGGTGTTCCTTCCCAACCAAATGTAGGACAGCACATTTAAGCACTATCCAATATGATATTTTGAAATTTCACACAGTGCTTCATAGGCTTGAGTTGTGCTTTGGGTCATGGTCCTGTCAGACAATGTTTCTATAATCCCTCTTGACTTCTTTGTGCCACCACTGGAAAAAAAAAAATAGGAGAGCACACGCATCTATATATCTTTTTCTAAAGCACTGTATAAAATGTCGAAACAGAAGGACCAGGAGAGAAAAAGGCCACTTGATATTTAGCTCCATGTTAATATCGTGTACCAATACTTTTTTGCATACTGCTCCATCATTCCCCGGTTCATCTGATTTTTCCAGCTTGTCTACACAAACCTAAATCACCAACTTTTCAAACAGTCCTCTCTTTCTTCTATTCCATGAACACTTCTTTTTCTGCTTGTTCCAACTTTCATTTTACCGCTGACACTAACTCCTATTATGAAAACCACACTTTTATAAAATATGGTTATTTTTGTCCAAGATCATAAATATGATAGGAAAAATTATATATTATGTCTTGGGGAATTCAACACATAAAATTGTGCTATCCTTTACCTACTTTTTCATTATTTTGTTTTTTCTTATTCTTCTGACAATATCTAACATATTGTCACCAAATTCTTGACAACCATAATGGCAACATATTAGCCTTAAAAATTTTATTGAAAATTCCGTGGTTTTTGGAGTATGTGTTCAGGTCCCCTCTCTTACACTGGGTTCATTGGGATTTCCACAGTATAGGCAAATACTTGCACTTCCTATTAGTTGATTGGTGGTTTTCTCAGCTTAATTCATATTTCATAGTTTTGGTGAAGACCAATTTAGTCCATTATGCAAGGTCAAGTAAAAAATGTGAAAGAACTAAATGATATATCCAAACACAGACACTCATAAGTCTGAGATTACAGGAAGAAAGAATTGAGGGATTCAGCATTCGCACTCAGGAAGCATTAGTTTCTATTCCAGAAATCATTTCCAGGGATTCTCAATGTCCTTTCCTCTAAGTGTTATTAGGGATTACCAAAAAACAAACAAACAAACAAAACAAAACAAAAACAACAGAAACATACAAAAAGCAGGCTTGCTGCTCTAATAAGTTTGGGAAATTCTAAGTTAAACAGTCTCTGGACTCTCATACACCTTAATATACTAATATGAATTTTAATAACCAAGATTGCAGTAGAGTGGTTAGTGTCTTTAAATTCAAAGACCCATAGAATAGATTTTTTTCCCAAACATCCCACAGAACTCAACTTTTATTGAAAAGACTTTTGGAAATGTTCCATGCAATTACACTATTGCCTGTAGAAATTTATATAGAGTGGACATTTAGAAACATTTTAATGCATCTTTGTTTTTGTTTCAGAATTAAAAGGTTGACATGTGAAAAACACATGGATGGAAAGACTGGTGTAGAGTCTGTAGCTAGACAAAAATCCTAGTTAATTTCTTGAAAACTTCCTTTCCAACAAAAACTCTATAAACAATTAATGATATGAAAGGCAATCTTCTAGTATCTGAAATGGAAATAAACAAAAATTTACTCAATTTTTAGTAGAGTTAAAGTTGATCTCAATAGAATAAATATTTTACACTTAAAAGTCAGCTGAAAGCATAAACTCAAGCTAGATAACAATTATGTAAAATATTTATTCAACAAATATTTTATTAAATTTATACTATATGTGAGCAAAGGGACATCTGGTTCAGGACAGAATGGAGATTCCCTGGTATAAAGTTTCCCATTACAGTTTGCTACCCTTTGCACAGCTAATTTAATGTCTGCCAACAGTATTATTTTGACCGAACCATGAATTAAATTGTCTTCAAAACAGATGTATAACTAAAAAGTCTGTTAGAGTCAATGAATCAAAATAGAGCCAAGAATATTCAGAAAATCTCTTTTCTAGGTTTTATAAAAAATGACTCCTTTCATTCTTTGTTACAAAGCAGAAAGGTTGTCTCTTCATTAATCAAAGTGACTTTCTAAACATCCAGAACATCAATAGATGTCTTAGGTTTATTTTTAGGTAACTGAAATATAAGTACTGTCTTATTATTTGATAAAATGCTGATGAGTCAGCTAGAAAAGTATTTCTGTATTTTGTGACTAAATTCTCATTTATTCCCAAGGTTTTTTATTTTCTATTTCAAATTTCTGTCCAGATTAGTTTAATTATCAATATAGTTTATGACTGAACACAAATCATTGCTGACAGGAAACCACTTTTTTGTTAATTTATTATTATTAGTGTCCATATACATCATTTTTATATCTGATGTCAACATACAGGATCCAAAAAGATAATTGAATTTCCAACCTGTAGCCTATATGGGCAACTTACTTTTTTCTTCACTATCAAACCTTTAGAACTTGAAGAAAAAAATGTTAAATGTGCACTTTTTTTGTGGAAATCATCAATCATTATTAGATTAATGAGAGATATACCTGCATCAGTTTTCAGATGTCTCAAAAAAAAAGTCTGTCTGATGTTTCTCTTTTATTAGGATAAAAAAATAATTCTGGATTAAAAAATGATATTCATCGGACATATATACAGATACCAATTATCTGATACAAGATAAAGCATTACCTCCATTCCTTCCAAAAAGAATTTAGAAGAGTGGGGCCAAAAAGTCAAAAATTGTTCAATTGTAGAAAGTTATTCTGCCCTATTAGAGAAATTTATATATTACATTAGCCAGTGTTTTCTGGTCAGTCAATTATATCTTGATAATCTCAGAGACAGTAAAAAAGAGATGGGCTGTGTCTACAGACCACTGTACTGATACACTTCAAATCAAAATTCATAATAGAAGTTTCCTCTGCAGTAATGAGGTGTACTTATGTATTTACAATGTGGAAATAGGGCAAAGGGATCTTGAATAGCTTATATGAGAGTGAATTAGGGAAAAAAGCACATTTCTTGTCCTTGCAAGTCAGTATGGTGACTTGCACACCTTGGTATGTCTTTAGAGGGGAAAAAAATGTACACGTAGCCCCTAAAATGGGCCTCGGGAGCTCATGCATTTAATTACTGTCAAATTCATGGAAAGTTACAATGGCTTTTCATAAAATATTCACATATACACTTGTGAGGCCATCTCATTAACTGATCTTGACACTGTCCTGTCAGGTGGGAAAGTTATAACAACATAGAGAAGATGGCACGTGGCACTGTCTTGTAGGGAGCTCATTCGGCCATCTGTCTACCTGAATAGGTATTGTGCCTTTCTTTTCTCTAATATCCCTCACAAGGAGAAGCACAAATGCTTTTTGCCCTCATCTGTGAGCTTCAAAGTTGACAACAAGCTTTGGGTTACGTTTCCACTGAATTTATGAAAATGAAAGTTATTGCAGTATTTTGCAAAAAAAAAAAAAATGCTAAGATGCCATAGGTGAACTGAGCTAATAATCAGCGCTTTGGGGAAGATTAATTGACTTTACCAGAAAATAAACACTCAAATTTTCATGACAGTATCAATGAGTGATGAGCTAGTCTCCCTTTCTTTTCACTCAAAGTAAAGCGTGGAGTGTAAGACACACCAAGTAAGTGGGCCCAGAATAGATAAACAGAAAAATCCCCATGAGGAAGCTAGGACAAAGAATTTCTCTGTGGTTACTTCCAAGGCTAGAAGTACCACAGAGAAAAAGACGGATGGGAACTTGTGATTTACTTGACTTAGGGGCACTCTTAAATTATCTTATTTAATCCTAACATCCACCCTGTGCAATAAATATTACCGCTGTACTATGTGCACTGTTAATAAATTGTTACAATCACAGAGCTGGGAACTGGGGTACCAGATTCAAACGCCAAGTCTGTCTGACTTTCAGAGTCCAACTTCTTTCCTTTATGGTATTTGGAAAGAGTTTTCCAAGTGATACACTGGTGAAAAATTGATCTCTTTTAACTAAAAATCAGGGGAATCTATAAAACCTCTCCTAAGGCAAAAGTATTGAAATCATGATATCTTGAATCAAGAATTCATAGGCAGCCTTCGCAGGTATGTAGTATAATAAAAAGAGGATTTTTAACCTCAATAATTAGAGTAGAACATAGGAACAAATATCATTAGAACAATGGAAATATTGTTTATGAAAAAGTGTTATTTTAAATCTGAAAGTTGAGCAATGAAGGAGATTGATGATCCTAAACTATCAGTATATTAATGACAATGTAAAGAAACTTAATTTTTGTTAATCAAAGAGGTGGACTAAAACGTCTATCTCTCTGAAATAAATTAAAAGAATAACAGAAAAAAATGATGAAAAATAGACAATAACACAGCCAGAGATATTGCTTCATCCAGGCCTGATTGAAGATTTTGTTACTACCCTAATTGGGAACTTTTAATAGTAGATTATATATGTTGCTCAATAGTGTGGTTTCAGCCTTTCATCAATTCTTCCGTCGTCTTTATGAAATCTTTTTGAAAGCCCAAAGTTAAAATAATTTGGGTCTATTGGATATGGGTGGATCCATCCAATCACTCTGTAGTCAAGATGCTGGTGAACTGATTATCTGTCATACAAAATGCTAAGGTAGGTCAAATTCTAGATGCTAATTAAAGTATACATACTTCTTGAAATAAAATATTTGAAATAAATCTTACCTAGGTGTATTGTCAAATTTGAAAAATACTTTAATATATTAAAATTTTCCAAATAAAATCACGACTGACCTACTCAAGCTAAGTTTTCAACTGCATGGCACTAATATAACTATATTAAAAGTTAAAGTAACAATGTATTAATAGTTTCCTTAAATATCTTTGACACTACTTAGGTTAATCAGAAAAGGAAATATAGCTTGATAATTTATGCAAAATAAATTAAGTTAAACTAAATTATCTCAAAGTATAATCCCACTTTAAGACCCAATGCAATGAAGAATCTCAGTTTTAGAGTATGGTCTAATAAGTAAAACTATATACTTTTTACTGCTATACTTTAAAATATAATTAAATTGATGTTCAAATCTATTCATTTTGGAAATTTGCTTTGAGAATACTAACATAGTCTGTTAATTGTTTTTTACTGAACACATGACACTTTAAGATAAAAAGGAAAGCGATAACATATATTATTATTATGTGGCTTTTTAAAAGAATTTTTTCGAGAAAGAGCACAGTATGCCAAGACTGACATAGAATGAATTCCTATATTGGGTGAGGGATATAGTCTACAAATCCCTTACAAATGCTCATTATTCTAGTCTCTGGTATTATTCCTAAACTGTTTGTTACAGAAAGGGAGTGGAAGTCTTTTCTAAATTTCAGTTTCATCACACAATTTCATCATCTATTCAGAACTATATGGCATAATTATATCATCATCACTTCCACCAAGAGAGATATAATTAAGGTAGCTGTCTATAGTTTACTGTGTGGTTCCAGTCAGTTGCTGTAATAGTAGAAGAAAAAATAACTTCACAAAAAGAAAATGAAGTGTATGTGTGTGCTGTGGGATAGAAATTTTTCTTTAAGCTGTTAACTCAAATGAAAAAGTCCAAAAGCATCCTTACATTGTGAAGATCTTTCTAGGATCACAGAAAAATAAATTTGCAAGGAGGGGATTATAATCCAATTAGGTTACTTGTAAATTTTCTATGCTTATCAGCAGAATCCTTCAAAATAGAATACTTCCACTAAAAGTTTACAAATTTAAGAGTCTTAGAAAAAAAATTACTATGAGATGCATTTTATTCTCCTATGAAATAACAAATTACTTAACCACTTGCTTCATGGAAGTGAAAGATAATGTCTTCATTAAAAATATAAAAGGTCATCTCCTCTTAGGAGAATTCCAGTTGAGCATTAGATAGAATTTGTTGCTGTGTACTCACTCTCATGATAAATGTGGTACTATCTTAAGGAAGATTAAAGTTACTAGCTCAAGGACCATAGATAGCATCAAGCCGTAGTAGGAAAACTGATGTTCACTGCCCTGGAGCCTCTACCCACAACAGGCGACCTGCCGGGGGCTGGGAGGGACCTGGGCTGTTCTGCTCCATGGCAGGGATGATGCTGCCATTACAGAATCACTGTGTGATTTGCCAGTGAATATGCATGAGAAGGTAATTTTCAAGGATTCAGTGAAAAGTAAGTGTTTTGATGAGGAAGACTGAAATAACAAGAAGGGAGGAGTGAGGAAATGGGATAAACATGCCATAATCCTTGATTACTCTGCAAATATAGCAGGCATCAGAGTTTATCTTGTCCTTAAACCTTGCAGTTTTATTTCCTTTCATAGCTAAAGCACGACATGGGCCACTGAGAGAAGGGAGTTGAGCCACTCATGTCGTTTATTTTAAATGGAAAATGAACAGTTCATGTGCAGATTTCCTCTAACAACTTTAAAACTCATTTTTATGCCTTCGTTTTGAAGAGATTTAATTTTTTTTCATTATGATAAACTTTCTACTTTACCTATAGACCACAAAGGGTTCTCTACATCTAATCAGTCCTATTCACTAGCTTACAGTGACATTTTATTTTAAATAAAAAGTGCGAATCACTTCAAATAGAATAAAAAAGCACAACGATTCAGTTCCCTCCCCCCCAACGTCTTTACTATCTCTGAAATTTTAGTACTATTTAATTAACTCTAACTTACAATACTCTTTCTTCTGGAAAGGGATCTGTTATTTAACATTAACAAATAAGAAAATGGATACGAATATACTTTCAGATGAACAGAATGAAATCTCTAAAGAGTTCTTATTTTTAATTGCATTTCTCTAAATTCCACCAATAGTTCCAATTGAAAATGTGTATTTAGCACATAAATAACTAGAACTATACAACTTCTTACAAAAGATTTGCCTTGTACAAACTGTACCTCTCAGGAAATCTGGAACTACACATCTTGCCCTGAATAGCGTGTGTGCTTTTGTTTGTGTGTGTGTGTTAAATTTTACAAATATCTGAATCCAGTATTGAAAAAGGTGGAATAGGCAATTAGAATTGAGTTAAAATAAGACTTAGTGTGAAGGGAAAAAGCAGACTTGAAATATTGTAGTGAAAGAAACACTAGATTGGAAATCAGAAGACTGAAGTTTACACCTTGGGTCAACTCCTAGTCATGTGATTTTGAGCAACTACTTAACTTCTAGATACCCTGTTTCTTATCTATAAAATATGTATAATAATAGCCCGTACTTTTCTATCAGGTTCTTAGGAGGATAAAATTTAATATATATATAAATATCTTTTATAAACTACTAAGTGCTACAAACACATTATTTGTTTCTTGTAAATGCAATTGGTAGTGTTTCACATTTATGTCTTTGTAGGTCAGTTTTCTCATCAGTAAAATGAAAGGAATAGGAATAAATTCTCTCTATAGAGTTGTTAGGAAATCCAAATTTAATATTTTTTAATCAAAATATAGTCATTGGCTGAAGGCATAGGATAAGGTAGTTGTAAAATTAAAGGAGAAAAAAAAAACAAAACAAAAATACAGAGGTATGGAAATCAGTGAGCTGGGGCTACCACTGTGTGAGGGGAAGGGGGGAAGTGGCCATGGAAGAGGAAGCAAAGCTAAAGGATAATCTAATAATTATGAATCTGCAACAATAGAATTAAATGCATAATACTGACTAGAGGTAGACAACAAATGCTCTATTATTAGGTTTTGTCAATAAAATGATTCAGGAAGAATTATGACAACTTTGATCTCAAAAGTAACTGTGACCATCATCTGATGGTCATCTGAGCCTTGGACGTATTGGCTTGTCAATCTCTTCGTATATTCCCGATTAGCTGTTATTAGATTTAGATCTCTCTTTTTTCCAACTTTGTTTTTATTTAGGTATATTATGGTTTCAAATCCTGCCATTTATCTTTATGTACACAGACTATGTGGAGGGCCACATGAGAACCATTAAGTTTAGCTTCTGGATTCTAAAATAAAGTTTGACACAAAGACACAAAATTATATAATCGATGGCTAGGAGGAGGTCAGACTTCTGAGGCCAGCACTATAAATCCAAATTAGAAAACAACTTAAATACAGCAGATGTCTGATTTTAAGTGGGTA
Source organism: Indri indri (assembly GCA_004363605.1). Lineage (NCBI taxonomy): Eukaryota > Metazoa > Chordata > Mammalia > Primates > Indriidae > Indri > Indri indri. The sequence continues at coordinate 19,471 of RJWJ010014798.1, read as the reverse complement.
GAGGAAACTCTGAGTTTTCTCAAAGAAAAGAAAATAGGCGAAAAAACAACAACAAAAAGAAGCCCATTTATTAATAGACTATGTGAAAATGTACCAAGGATACATTATTCTTTATGTCATGGTGAACCAAAAAATGAGTTCCTCAGATAAAATTGAAGCTATTCTAAATATATATATATATAATATTTATAAACATATAGAGTATATTTGTATATAAAATATACATTTTTATGCTTTATAGTATACATTATTATACTATTATATATGATAGTAATATATAACTATATATAATAAATATATATAAACTACTTACTATGTGCCAGAAATTAATTATCACAGAACCCTGTCTATAACCCAACAAATACAGATATGGATATAGTTAAGGGAACAAAGGTTTAGAGAAGTTAATTACTTGCCTAAGGTAACACTGTGAGTAAAGGGTTGAACAAGAAGATTTCAACCACACAAGGCTCTCTTCTTATTCATTAAGTGATGTGCTTCTCTACATAAGAGGCAGAGTTCCATCATTAGCCCCTGCGCTTCTCTATGGAGCTGGTCTCTGTGTTTATCTTCATGGAAATTGCATATTTCCTTCTATTTCAAAATATTAACAGAATTTCTAAACGTCAACTTCCTTTCTGATTTGTTGATTAGATACTTAATAGGAACTTGTATCTCCCACCTTGCCCCTGGTTGCTGTGTAGAATGTATAGAATATACATTGACTTATCTATCAATGCTGGACTTTAGAGGGGAAATGTAAGTGTCTGAGTGATACCGTTGGGACCAAGATGTCGTAAGGCAGGATCACCAGATAGTATCTCCACGGACAGACATCTCTGAATAAATTAAGGAGACAATGTTCCATGTACAGGCTCGCTGTTACTTTCTTTCCTGACAAATCATCCACAGCTTATAGAGGGAATTGAAAATATGGGTGTGTAGCTGAAATGAAAGAAGCTGTAAAGGGCAAAATAGTATAACCCTGTAAACTTTTCTCAAAATTAATTCCCCTGAAATTGTCTTAGGAATTGCATTGCCTGTTCTCATGATTCTAGCAGATACCATAAGATCAAGAAGTTTACTTAAATTATGTGAACCAAACAGGTCTCCGGCAATACTGTATTTTCCTAGACCTATTAAGAATGTTTCCAGGTACCAGCAACTGGTAATAAATAAATGTTGATTGGATAATTTCTATGTGGCAACTTCTATAACATGCTCTCTGAAGAATACTGAGAAAGTAGGCAACATGTTCTGTCTTAGTGATCTGATCATAGGCAATATTTATAATACTATGAGGTAGGTCTCTAAGTTCTCACAGGAGAAAGGTAAGAGCTGGGAGAATTCAGAGTGTGATGGTTTGGACGTCTTCTTTGAGTATGTGGCTTTTACTCAGCCTTGAAGGATGGGTAATATCTAAAGAAAGAAAAGAATGAGACCTTCCAGATATGGGGGAATGCAAGAATATAGTTGCAGACTTGACAATATTGGTCATATTCGGGGGACTAGAACAAAATTAAACTTCTGGTTATAGCAGACGGTCTATATTGCCCAGGATGTTCCTATAAACTTAACTGAGAAGTGAACCAAATAATTAACTGGTCCACATTTGTTTTAGAATAATGAATGTGATTTTTAACCCTGTGTCTGCTGCTAGCTATGTAAACTTGGACAAATTAATTTCTCTAAAATTCAATTTTATGTCTAATATGAGGATTCTTTCTTGCAAAGTAGGGGAGTACATATGTGCGATTCTGTAAATAAAGACATAATAGAGTGTCTGCTGTGTAGTTTAAGCATCTAAAATGTATTTAAATAATAATAGTAATAATAAATATGATAACAGGATTGAATTATATTCTCACTAAATTGAGGAAGTAAGTCAAGGTCCCTTGAGTTGACACAAAGGAGGGGACCAATAGATAATCAAATAATGACAGCAGAGTATGCTGAAATGCTGGAATAGAGAAATGTACTAGGTGCTGTTAAAGTTTAGCAGTGGAAGTGGTTGACATTTTCTTGGTTAGAAAAAGATGAAAGGGAGGTCAGGAACTTCACTTTAAAGATGTCAAATACTGCTCTCTAAATATGAAAAGTGACAAATTCCCACCTCTACACAGTTGACATGAAAGTATCATCTCTTACTCCTGCTCTAATGTAGCAGCATTCCAGAGGGAATTCAGGGATGGGCAGCTTGAGGGGAGCTTAGCTGTGATGAGTGTCTGAGACACCATCTCAGAATGAACCTGAAAAAACTAAGAAAATGCTTAGCCATATGAGACATTCTTATGAGACACTCTTATCAAAATATGTATACCATCATGATAAACGTCCTGGCATTTTAAAACCTCTAACTATTGAGAATAATTTATATAATTTTATTTGTACTTGAACGAACTCGCCGGCATTGAAAAGAAACCATCAAGCAAGATGGCTTACTTAATGCGCTTTCCACCTTTCCATCTTGATGCAGTGGAAGCCAGACAGAATCAGATAACAATCTAATTACCCTGCAGAGGAATTTGGCGATTGGAAATGAGACTATTATAATAACCAAATCCTAGCTGGAATTGACTTCAGCGTCTGCTACTGTTTTATTAGTAAATGGTAACATTTCTGCAAGCAAATAAAGGTGCTTTTTTAACTGATGAAAGATAATTATTCATTTTAAATACTGAAAGAAAGACTAAAATTATAATTTAGAGAAGGTATTAAATGACAAATGTGCAGATACTTATATGTATGTGGGTGTGAGGGAAGGAAGAAGCATTTAAATGACATTTATTGAATATAATTGTGTCATTTTTTGTATGTAATTCAGATGACACCTTAATAACATTCATCAAATATACAAAACATATGTATCCAAAGCAGAATGAAATAATGTTTAACATTGCATAAAATAAGGAGAATGGATCATTACAATAGGTCGAAATATATCCAAAATATAATTAAACTAAATATCAAACTTACAATATTCAAAAAAATTCAACTATACATGAGTTTTCCATGACAATTCATAGACTGCCTTAAAAAATAGAAAATAAAAAATTAGAAGGATTATCTTGGTTTTTTAAATTTTTTTGTATTTGTATTATTTTAATTGAAAAATCATAATTGCATAATTTATGGGGTACAATGTGATATTTTGATATATTTGTACAATTTATATTGATTGATTCAAGTTAATTAACACAGCCATCACTTCATTTAGCTATCATTCTTTTGGTGAGACATTTAAAATTTACTACCTTGGTTATTTTGAAAGATGAAATACATTATTTTTGACTATAGTTACCCTGCTGTGTGCGGTAACTCTCAAAACTTATTCCTCCTATCCATCTGAAACTTTGTGGTTTGTTGGTTTGTTTTATTTTTTAATACATTACTTCATGTGTGTTTTGGTCAGTTGTATGAGATAGTTAACAAACCTTTATCTGTTAGTATTTGAGATACTAATCAGAAACACATTTAGACAACATGGATGAACCTGGGAAACATTACACTAAGTTAAATAAGCCAGACACAGATGGACAAATACTGCATGATGCCTATTATATGATGAGTCTAAAATAGTCAAACTCTAGAAGTTGATAGTGGAATAGTGGTCGCCAGGGGCTAGGTGGGTGGGAGACATGGGAGATGAAAATGGAGAGGTATTAGTCAAAGAATACAGAGTTTCAGTTATGCAGATGAATAAGTCTTAGAGATCTACTTTACAGTATTTAGCCTACAGTTAACAATATTGTGTTGTATACTTAAAATTTTGCTGAAAGTATAGATCTTATATGAAGTATTCTTATGCTCCCCTGAATAATAATAATAATAAATAAAAAGAGCAGAAGAAAACTTTTGGAAGTAATGGATAGGTTTATGTTATACATGGTGATGATGGTTTCACAAGTGTATACTTATCCTAAACCTCATTAAGTTGAATACATTAAATATGTAAAGTTTTTTATATGTCAATTATACCTCAATAAAGTAATTTCTGAAAAAAAAGAAGCACACACTCCAGATGAGGTTATTACAATCCTTCCACTACTCTGTTATCTAACAACCTTCAAAAACTTCATTATCATCATGGAGAGTATCAGTGATTTTTCATTAGTGAAATGTTTCATTAGTGAAGTAAAACATGTGGGCTTGCTAAGATGCCGTGTAGGGGTCTTTGTCTTGTGTGGACAGTGTCTCAGTGCCTAGAGTCCCGGGTCCCTTCTACTCATCATGATGTCTTAGGCAGTGAATTCCATCAAGTGTTATGAGCAACGTTTCCAGAGAATACTTTGCCCTGATTCCAACTAGAGGTTACCAAATCCTGAAAACAGAAAACTGCCACATATGTCTATGTGAAACTGTCATGCACAATGTTTTTCAAAATACTCAAAAAAGACAAAAGGCTAGGATTTAGTTAGACTCATAGAGTAGGTTTTATGACTTGTTCTACTCGATTGCTAAGAAGTGCTGGAAAATGTAGAATTTGATTTTAGTGATTTGCTCTCATTTTAACATAAGGTGATAGTGCGATCAGGAAAAAGAAGAACTGTACCTCTCACCTCCAGCAAAAGGCTGCCAAGGGATACCAAAAGAAATGTATCGATTGTGGACAACCAAACTGGCTTAGGTCAATTTGTAACATAGACAATCACACACACAGAGCGTACAGATATGCTGGTTTACCTAATTAATGACTTAGGAAATGGTTAGTCAACTGATAAAGAAGGAAGGGTAGTGGCAAGTCCCCTAGACTGAGTATTAAGACGTTTAGGATTTAGTTTTATTCTAGACTCATTTGGGCCACTGGCAATTGCCCATAAAGCTTGTTATTTTCTGAGAATTCTGGACTATGTGACTTATTCGGCTTCTTACAGCCCTGAAAGTCTGTAATTCTATAAATTTTACAAAATAAATTTGATATTTACCCCAACTGTATACTCTAATAGACAACATAATTAATTAAAAACACATTACTTTTCTGGAATAACTGTACAGAATACAATGAGATCCACCTGTCACCATTAGCTCCCTTGGTTCCAATAACCAATACCAAAAAATAATCATTATAATTAGCTTTATAATAGTCTTCCAGACCTCTTGCCTGGCAGTGTTGAAACATAGTATTAAATACATACTGTCCCTGTCTCCTTTCTCCTGTCCTTCTTTTCATTCCTTTCTTACCTTCTCAATAGTTTCTCTCTATATATAATCTTAACATGAGGAGTAGGTTTGGCCTATAATTCTCCCCATACAGTTTTAATGGTGCTAGTGAGAGAAGAGTCAGCAAACGTGGATACCAAACAGATAATTTAGAAAACAACCATCATTGAGGGCAACTACATTAATTTAAATTGCATGTTGCTTTGAAATATTTTCGCCTGGTAGTACAGTGATGCTCATATTCCTACTCCAAATCTCAATATTTATACAACTTTAAAAGGGTTATTTCCATGTTTATTTAATCAGCCAGAATAATCTGAAAAGACCCTGGCTTTGTAGAGCAAGATCCCTCCGGCTAAAGCTCCCGTATTTCTCTTCCGTGTGGAATTAACTGTTCTGGAAGCTAATCCGTTTCCCTGAGGGAAAGGAGATTTACAAAATAGTGCTAGCTCACCAAAGGTCAGATTTCACTAACTCTCTTCATTTTTATGCTGCCCTTTCTGCCCCTGTAAATATTACGCTTTGCTTCCTAAATAAACCTCAGCAGTCATTCTTAGGGGTAATGTTTGTTTTGAGCAAACATCAGTTCCAGTGAAATGATTAGAATTTTTGACAATCTTGTCTTCTCTATACGAATTTTATCATCACTGGATCTTCCTAAGTGCCTTAGTATTTCTGTCTTGCTCCTTTTGTTCCTGGAGGTGTTATGTTCAGAAGGATAGGGACGGAGAAATGAAAGAACAAAAAGCAAAGAGAAGAGAAATTAACATTTACTAAGCATCGATCATACTACGGGCACCGTTCCACATTATTTACATGCATTATTTTACTCCTCCTCCTGTCACAAGTGTGAGGCAGTTATTATTTTCCCCATTTTCCCAAGGCACATGTTAAAGCAAGGTAAGATTAAGTGATTCGTCCAAAGTCACAAAGCTAGTAAGAGTCACATCTAGACTCCAAGACCACGTCTGCCTGAGATGCGATCCGCTGTTCTCTCCCTGGTGTTCTGCCGCTTCCTCTTCCTCCGTATTCTAAGTGCTTCAAAGGAACGTAATATCTTTAGGTTATATTGGTATTTTGCAAAGTAAGTTTTCCTTACAACTTGAGCAAGGAAAAAAAAGGCTGACATTATACATTAGAAAAAATTCTAGCAGTGAAATATCCTATTAACTCATGTATTTGTTGAAGGAATATTTGTTGAAATTCAATCAATGTTGCCGACAAATATTGGTATCTAACAAAATAATTAGGCATTGCTATTTAGTAGAGCCTATAGAGAATAACAGGTATGGAAAAACGGCTCTCTCTTCTAGGGGTAGGTGGTATGCCAGGCACCAAGCTTCAGCTTTAGACACAGTAATCATTTAATCTGGACAACACTTCTATAAGGAGAGTGTATTAACATCCCTTTTACAAAAGGTTGTGTGATGAAGAAATCAGACAGGTCCCTTAAGGTCACCTGATATTAATTAGCAGAGCCAAGATTTGTACTCAGGCCTTCTGATGCCAGAGCCTCTGATTTTAAACCAAAGAATCAACTATTCTTCAGAGGTGGAACCACTTACATCACATGCTTTGGAAGATGATTGTGTTAAACATAATAGTATTTGATAGTCTTTTGTGCTTCTCTAAATTTTCATGTATATAAATGTATCTCCTCCTGAAGTCTACCTGTGAGTCTTCTTCACAGCTGTTCTTGTGTTTGTGTGGGTGAGCTAGATGTTTAAAACCATTTGCAACATTGAAAAAGTGATAGATTGCAGATAAAGAGACAGAAGAGTTTTATGTACAGTCCAACACATAATTAGTGTTAACCTAAAGCAAAGATAAGGTTTATTTTCAAGGTGGAGGTGGGACGGGGTGCGAAGGTGTGTCTGGAGTCGCTTAGCAGCAGTTAAATAACCCCTTTAGTTTTTTAGATGATTCTACCAGTGCTGCTTAAGGGAGAAAGCTGGTGGGGAAGAAAGGAGTCTGGAATGGAGCTCTTGGACCATTCCCTCCCCAACACCTGCCCAGCAATAGAGGGAGCCGAGTTGCTAAGTGAAGAGTGAAAAACTTACAGTATGAAGATCAAGATTTGAGCCATGACGCTATCTCCTCGTTGGCAAATAGCTTAACCTTTCTTAGCCCCATTTTCTTTATTTGGAAAGTGGGGCAAATAAGATGTAAATAGATTACAGGATGATTATGAAGTTCAGGGAGAAACAAAGTATATGAAATGTAATTTGTGGACATTAGAGTGCTATATAAATGCAATTTCCCTGTTTTGCACACTGGTTAACTCCTATTTTGTAAAAAATGTCTTGCTGGCTCTTATTTACTTCCGGGACGCTGTGCAGTGCAAGCCACCTGTCTGGGCAACTGTCCGTGGCCAGGGCCCTGCGCGTCGAGTTCGGAGTGAACAACGGCAAGAACCAGTAGCAGTGTCAGTCTCAGTGCTGTGTCTACCATTCTGCAGAGAAGCAAGGAAGTCAAATACTCCCCAGAAAGCCAAAACTCTTTAAGAAATTACACCATCCTTCACGTCCACACACAAAATAAAACAACGAAATAAGAAAGAATGGGACAAATTAAAATAAAAAAAATGTTTGTGAGGGTTTTGAGGAATTTGTGGGAGGAAAGAAATACAAATGACACAGCATATAATTTTTTAAAAACATACTTACTATGATTTTGTTAATAGGAAGGATTATAAAAAATTCTCAGTAAAATGCATTGGTGTGGGTTTTAATAATTTTGGAGCAAAATATTTTTTTTAAAAAAATGTATTTCAAAATCAGCATGCACACTATTTAAGGCTTTGGGAATGAGAAATAATTCCCACAGCAAGAACAAATACTATTGTTAGAAACTATAAAATGAGTATTTGTTAAAGGCTTCAAATCTCACTACTTCAAAGTAAATCATTGGCAAAGCTGTATGCCAAGACAGAAGGTCGAAGTTATTCTGCAATCGGCGTGCAGCCTGAAACTGCTGAAGCGAGGCTCCAGCGGTTTACAGATGTTTTCTGGCCTTAGATTCAATATTAATTACACGGCATTCTCATCAGCTTGAGGGAGAGGAATGGGTGTTAATACAGATATCTGACCAACAAATGGGATGTCCAAAAGAACAACTATTTAACTGTTGTATATGGGAGTGTGTGTATGTGTTCACAAACACCACGCATTTATTTAAACCAAATGACACAATAATAATGTTCATGTCAGTAAATAAGAAGAAATCACGTAACTTTTGTATTTACCTAATTAAAGCTAACACTTGTGAAAACCTATGCTGATCATAAGATCACAGACGGCAAGATTCGCACTTCTACCATGGAAGTGATAAGAGCTCTCACTGACACAGGAACACATTTTTTAGGAAACAAAATCTCAGCATTTCCATAGTGTTCCATCAAAATGTTCAATGTGTGATATAGCAACTTTTAAAAATATATTTATGTAGTAACCTTTTTATAGTAACCCAGATAGGATTCACTTAAATTTTCTTTCAAATTTAAATAAAACCAGTAGTCTTTTATTTTTTTAATTGATTGATTATTTTTTTTAGTGCTTACTTAGGATGGATAAGTCCAGCTTTTATGAATACATTATTTCCTTAAACTGAATAGAATGCAATTTGGGCTTTCATATCTAAAAATAGAAAATAATTTATGTACCTAATTAAATCCCTTCTAAACACTGAACACTAATAATCAAATATGATACATTAAAGAAAAAAGCATTTATGTCATTAAAATTTTTTCATACTATATAACTAACACTAACATTAAATGAGGAATATTCAAAACAAATAAAAATGCTGATGGAAACTAAGTAGTATTTACATCAACATTTTCAATGTGGTAGTCTGAGTATGCAAAGGAATAACCAAATCATATTGAATATATAAAATATGAAATAATAAAGTTTTCTATAGACTTTCTACATGTTATGGCTCAAGAATAAAGATAAATATGGGTTGTTACTTTCCAAATATTATTAGAGATGTCAAATATTGCCATACAAACTGTGGACATTATTTCTTATATTCATGCATTTGAAAAATATGTATCGAGTACCGGCTATGTATCAGGCATTGTTCTAGTATAGGAAATACAACAGTGAACAGAAGAGACTAAAATATATGTCTCATAGAGAGTTTCCTCCAATGGGGAGAAAATAATAAGATAGTGAAATAGAAAATATGAAAACGTTATGGAGAAGAGTGATAACATTTTAAACAAAGTGGCAAGGTAAGGCTTTACTGGGAAGTGGCCTTTTGCATAAACACAGGAAGGGAGTGGGGAAGCCAGATACACATTTATCTGAGGAAAGGCTTTACAGACAGTGGGATCGCAAGTACAACATCTGGACAATGCTGGGATGTTCGGAACACAAGGGGACCGTGTGACTCAAGGTGATGTCGGAGGGGAGGAACAAAAATGGATGAAGTCAGAGAGAGAACCAGGGACACACACCAAGAGGGCTCTCATACGTCACAATACGGGGCTTTGATTTTGACTCTAAGTGAGAGGGGAAGTACTGAGAGGGTTTTGAGAAGAGAAGCACCATGATTTGATTTAGTTTTACCAGGATCTTCCTGGCTGTGCTTTCGGGGCAGGAGCAGAAGCAACGATTTAGCCAGAGGTCTAGCGTGATAATCCCGGTGAGAACGTGCAATGGCAGATGACATTTAGGTGGTTAGCTGTGGGTAAACCCACAATATATTTTGAAAATACTGTAGAGTAAATGTGTTAGGCCTAAGAGAGAAAGAGTGACAGAGCAGCCAAGGATAGCACTGAGATTTTTGACCTGCATAACTGAAAGAATGGAATTGCACTAATTGAGTCAGAGAAAACTGAGGAAGGAGCTGTTTGAGAATAAGGATTTCAAACTGGCAAAAGAACAACTTTATAATAATATTTTATAGGATCTTATTGTTTCTGATGTGCAGGAAGAGAACTTTATACAATATTTAAGCATGATAACCATACTGTAATGAACATGTAATAGTTGCAACCTTGCTTAAAGCACTTCGGTGTTCCTACGTGGCTTCTAGAATGGTCTGAATTCCACACAGTGTTATAGGACACTTCATAACCCCAGTTTATATCAATTACATTTGTTAATCTGTTTTCAGAGAAATATGTACAAGTGCATTTTAATTATATCACTAATCTCCACTGGAAATTAAGGGGATCGTATCTTCTCAATCACATACATTAAAATGATTACATTTAATATTAGCTGAAAAACTCAGAAGTGATCCATGCTGTCTCTTTCTCTCAATGGGTGGGGAAAACGGGAGGAGGAAAAGGAGAAGGAAGAATAGGGATGGGGAGAAGGAGAAAGAAAGCTTTGTTTATGGTCATATGCTGCTCACCTCAAAACCCTGAAGCCAGACTGTGCACAAATATGGCACTGGGGTATCAATCATACATGGACCAGAAAAGAAATAGCACCATATACGTAAAAAAGAGACAAAGCATGAATCCCTTTCACGTGTTCATTTTGAAACTGAATCCAATTGAGTCTGAGTGGGACATTCATGCCATGTGGTGTAAACATCTACCAGACTGTGCTTATTCCAGCTTCTCTCCATTCCAAATACGTTCATTATGACCAGATGTACCTTACAAAAACACAACTGTCATCTTGTTACTCCTTGGTGCAGAAATTAAAATATTTATGTAATCAACTCTCAATTTCCATCATTTACAAACATTCCCGTCATCATGTCTGTCAAGGTGGCGTTATTCTTATTCTTTCCCTCCAGCTTATAAACCTTTCCCGCCTGTCTCTACCATGCTGGATGCCAGACCCCCTTCAGGTTTCACTTCCTACATGGAGCATCTTCTGAATATTTCCTTTAATAGAACAGATTTTAAACTCTAAATTGTCCCTAAATGTCTTATCTTATTAATTAATTTGTTTACTGAGTACCCACTAGTCCAAGCTCTGTGCTGATCACTGGAAAGAGAGAGAGAGAGAGAAAGTTTTTAAGTTTATAAAAAAGTTCTTGGTCTAGTATACAAAAATATCTTAACACTTAATTATTAATAGAATCTACTTTAATACATGAAACATTATAACTGCACAAGTTACAGTCATAATACAGAGGAAGAAGAAATTTTTGGCATCTCAAGAGAAAGGGAAGTGAAAAACAGTCACGTGTGCACACACACACACACACACACACACACACACGTCCTATTTAAGCAGCAATGTTTCAAAATCAGTAATTCTATGTGTTTCCTAGAAGAGAATGCGTTAGTCCATTTTGCATTGCTATAAAGGAATACCTGAGGCTGGCTATATTATAAAGAAAAAAAGGTTTATTTTGTTCACAGTTCTGCAGGTTGTACAAGAAGCACTGCACCAACATCTGCTTCCAGTGAGGGCTGCAGGAAGCTTCCAAACAAGGTGGAGGGCGAAAGGGGAGCAGAGGTGTCACATGGTGAGAGAGAGAGCAAGAGAGAGCCCATCTTCTTTTAGACAACCAGTTCTCCCATGAACTAGTAAAGGGAGAACTTCCTCATGAACACAGGCAGGGCACCAAGCCATTCATGAGGGATCCGCCACCCCGACCCAAATACCTCCCACCTCCAACACTGGGGATCAACTTTCAACATGAGATTGGGAGGAGACATGTATCCAAACTATATCAGAGAGTTTCCCAAGCACCTGTATTATCAGAACGACCTTGGGTACTTCATAAAAAATATATAAATCAGTGGACTCCACTGTGATAAAGGTGGATTCTATAACCCTGAGTTGCTAGCCCTGGAATCTACATTTTAAAGATTCCCATTTTGATGCCAATGATGAGTTAAGTTTGGTAACAGTCTCAGGCAAAGTGGGTCATCCTACTGGCAGGTTGCAGATTGGTGACCCTAAATCCCATCAATCAAAATTTAAAAAGTTTAATCCTTTTAATTTTTGTGTTTGAGAGCCTAGAAGTGATTGCTTCTGCCTGGAGCTGTTTAGGTTCCATGCTTTCCTTTTTGATATTTACTTTTTGTGGGTCCAAATCTTTGAACCTTAGAATATTGGACTAATAACAACATGGAGACTAAATCAATAGCACAATGTTAAGGTCATCCTCAACCTGTTATAAAGTTGATTCTCCTGCAAGTGTGATGTCCTTGTGCTTGACAGGGAGGTTGATGTATGGTTGTGTTGTGCCTGGACAGGCTTCTGCCTCTCAGGGCAAGGTTTTCAGCAAGTGATTATTTTACTTATTGATGTTCTTTCGTTCCTTTACTCTGTTCTTTCTTAGAAAAGATCAGTGTACACTGTCCCTAGATTTATGGGATAAATTTAAATTAATAAGGTTTGTCTGAATTTAGTTCAAATTCACATTCACATAAATGTATAGAAATTATAACCTCCTTCTGTGAAATTCAAAATAAATTTTTAGTAATAACTTCAGTCACAGCCCATGTGCCAGAGAGGCTTCAAATAGATCTATGCATATTCCACGATCTGATAGATACAACCAGGGGTCAAATGACTTAATCCAAACTATTAATCGAAATAATTATTAATGTTTTCTGATAGTTGTCAAGGTTTTAAATAACTTGATTAAGACCCCAAACCAATATATTTACCCATACAGCACAAATATTTAAAATATATAATCATATGTTTGTATAAAGATTTCCTTTAATATTGATTCAATATAAATAAATAAAATGCATTTTGCTCTGGTAGATTTAAGTCAAAATTAGAATGGATCTGTATCTGAAATACTAAAAATAGCAAAGGATTACAATAAAGACATTTTATACCAGAACTTAATCTAGATATGCTAACAATTCAGTAGTTTAAACTATCCATCCTAAGCTGATGCTTTCCTCATAAAATGCATAATGTTAAAAATTCTTCTTAAAATAGTTTGATGCCAAGAATATAAAGATAGTCTCTTTGACAAATGGGTGTTGATAAAAGCGGATATCCACATGTAAAAAAAGAAAAAAAAAAGAAAAAAAGGGATTGGACCCTTATAAACAACACACAAAAAATCAATTCAAAATGGATTAAAGACTTAAACATAAGACCTGAAACTATAAAACTCCTAGAAGAAAACATATGGGAAAAGTTTTACAACATTGGTCTTGGCAATAATTCCATGAATATGACACCTAAAGCACAGACAACAAAACCAAAAATAGACAAGCAAGACTGCATCAAACTACAAAGCTTCTGCACAGCAAAAGAAATAATCCACGAAATGAAAAGACAACCCACAGAATGGGAGGAAATATTTGTATCTGATAAGGGATTCATTTCCAAAATATGTAAGAAACTCCTACAACTCAAAAGCAAAAACAACAACAAAACCCTTATAACCAGATCAAAAAATGTACTGAGGACATTTTCCTGAAGAAGACATAAAATGGCCAAAGGGCATATGAAAAAAATGCTTAATGTCCTTAGTCATTGAGGAAATGCAAACCAAAACTATTATACAATGAGATACCCCCTCACAGCTCTCAGGATGGCTATTATCAAAAAAGCCAAAGACAAGTATCAGTGAGGATGTGGAGAAATTTGAACCTTTATACACTGTCTGTAGGAACGCAAAATGGTGCAGCTGCTATGGAAAACAGCATGGAGGGGCCTCAAAAAATGAAAAATAGAAGTATCATATGATAAAGCAATTCCGCTTCAGGGTATTTATCCAAAAGAACTGAAATCAGGATCTGAAAGAGATATCTGTACTCCCATCTTCACTGCAGCGCTATTCCTAACAGCAAAAGTATGGAAGCATCATAAATATCCATCAATGGATGAGTGATAAAGAGAATGTGTTATGTACATACAGTGGAATACTATTTAGCTTTAAAATGAAGGACATTCTGCAACATGCAACAACATAGCTAAACTTTAAGGACATTATGCAAAATGAAATAAGCCAGTCACAGGCAAATACTGCCTGATTTCACTTGGACAAAGTATATAAAATAGCCAAATTCATAGAATCAAAGAACAGAATGGTGGTTTCCAAGGGCTATGGGGGAGGGGAAATGGGAAGCTACTAATCAACAGGCATAGAGTGTAAGTTAAGTAAGATGAATAGGCTCTGGAGATCGGCTGTACATCATTGTACCTATAGTCAACAATATTGCATTGTATATTTAAATATTTGTTAAGAGAGTAGATCTCATATTAAGCATTCTTACCAAAATAAAATAAAAAAAAATCAAATAAGCCAAAATGGACCACGAACTAGTATAATCTCTATGAAAAGTAATACGGAGATACCTCAAAGAGCTAAAAGTAGAACTAGCATTTGATCCAGCAATCCCATTTCTGGGCATCTACCCAAAGGGAAAAAACACATTCTATAAAAAATACATCTTCACTAGAATATTTATAGAAATGCAATTCACAATTGCAAAGATGTGGAAACAACCCGAGTGCCCATCAATATATGAGTGGTATATATATACCATGGAGTACTATTCAGCCACAAAAAACAAAGGAGATCTAGCACCTCTTATATCATCCTGGATAGAGCTGGAGCCCATTCTGCCAAGTGAAGTAACACAAGAATGGAAAAACATGCACCACATGTACTCGCCATCAAATTAATATTAATTGATCAATACTTATGTGCACATATGGTAGTAACATTCACTGGGTGTCGGCCAGGTGAGGCAGGGAGGAGTGGATGGTTATATTCATACTAATGGTTGTGGTGTGCACCATCTGAGGGAGGGACACACTTGTAGCTCTGACTCAGGCAGGGCAAAGGCAATATATGTAACCTAAACATTTGTACCCCTGTAATATGCTGAAATAAAAAAATAAAAAATAGATAGGAAATTATGAACCAGGAAAAAAAGAATAAACATGAAAAAATTAAGGGAAAATTTATGGTCACATGAATTTACATTTATAATCTATGGCTTAATCAAAATTTTAAAATAACAGAAAAGAAAATGATCATAAGAATACTAGATTTTTGTGTAAAACAAATATGCCATTGGAAGTAGGATAAATTCTGGTGAATCTAAGCATCCTGCACACCCATGAAATTTGGACGTTCAGACCGTTGGACACACCGGAACCTAGACTGTGGCTCAGAGGCCACACTAAGTACTCACAACTTAACTGTCCTCCCTGCCTGTCTCCCTGTTCCATGCCATTAACTAGTTGTGTGATCTTGTAGATTTCTTCAACTGGAAAATTAGGGGTTTATGGTAAGCTACATAAGAAGGGTTTTCAAAGCTGAAGCTCATTCATTCTAAGTTGACATCTCCTGATCTCTTATCGCCATCTTTAATAGCCTCTCTGGTGTGTGATTTCACTTATATGAAGTTCAAGCATAAGCAAAATTAGTCTATGGTGCTAGAAAGAAACACAATTCTTACCTGTTGGGGGGAATTGACTTGAAAGGAGCATAAAAGAACACTCGACTGTGGAATAGACCTAAATTGAGTTAATGGTCACTTGAGTGTTTACATATATCAAAGCTTACTGAACTGTCACTTGCTATGGATCCATGCCTTCTATATATGTAATTTATAACATGATTGAAGAAATGTTTTGTGGAAAGACATTCATGTTTTTAACCCCAGTTCTCATGTCTGCTTGCATGTTAGAATCAACCAGAGAGCTTTTTAAAAGTATTTGTCTATTTATTTTAATTGACAAATAAAAATCATATATATTTATTGAATACAACATGATACATTGTGCAACAGCTAAATTGCACTAATTAACATATGAATAGCCTGACATACTTATCATTTTTTTTGTGGCGAGCACACTTAAAATCTATTACCTTAGCCATGTTCTACAATAACATTGTTTTTAAATATAGCCAGCATATTGTACAATCAATCTCTTGAATTTATTCCTCTCATTTAACTAAAATTTTGATCCTTCGACCAACATCTCCTCAACTCCCATCCCCTCTTCCTAGCCATGCTAATGACCATTCTACTCTCTGCTTCTCTGGAGAAAAGCTTTCAAAGACGGTGTTACTTAGTTCCGAACTGCAGAAATTTTGATTTAATACATGTTGAGAGAAAATAGATCATGTGTTTCAATTCAACAACTCACGTATCATCTCTTATATGATTCTTACTCATGGTTATCTCTCTGACCTTTCTGCTATTTCCGGACTACTCTCCGAGCCTTCCACCTAAGCACAATAGACAACAGCATTATAGCTAATGCTCAGGCTTCTTAGATTGCTTTACAGGAAGAATGAGTATGAGGAGAACTGAGGAGCATGGTGCTGTTACAATTTGGGGGCTGAAGTAAGTGACGGGATAGCTTAGTAGGCATCAGTCAGACCTTGTGAATGAGGAAACTTACTGGAACAGTTGTTTTCAGAATATAATTTCATGCAGAGTTTCTGTTGGATCCATTTGCCTGCAATCTTATCTCGGAACATACAGGTCTAAATGAGCTGGTGTCGAAAAGAGTTGGTGCTTAGATCATCTGTGATCGTGGTTTGGTTTGGGATCATTCATGTGTTTTTCAAGTCTTAGTGCAGCCCATTTTGTAAATGGTGGTTTCTGTTTCAAATCTCGGCACTCTCCTCATAGTCTTGCCGCCAGCCAGAATGTTTCTCACTTTGTCACATTAAACTAACAGAACACAAACATTTGTCAGAGCTCCCAATCAAAATTGATTTCCAGAAGAACCAAACAAGAAGACACTGAAATACAAAGCCAAATGGGTTTAATTTCCTCCACAGACCCTGCCTGACTTTTCCTGCCTTGTTGACACTTTGTGGTCAGCATACTTCACCTCGTTTTTAAGGACTCGAGACACCTGAAAAAATGTTTATTTTCATGGCTAGATTAAAATAATAATTCAGCCCTGAGGTGACTGCAATTTTCTATTATATCAACCTCATGGCTAATTTTTCTTACTAATAACATTAACTTAACAACAGGGGAAATTCAACAATATCTTGGCAATAAAACACTCAGAAATAATACACCCAAATCAGGGGAAATGAGGGCTTCTCTGGTGAAAAGGTTATTTGGAAAATTCCTATTGTCTTCATGACATCATGTGGTCCTTGTTTTCCTCAGTGACAAGAAGGCAAGCATCAGCTTGTATGGCTGCCACTAGACAGAAGCATTTTCCCTAGATATTCATCCTTTACAAATGTCCAGCCTCTGTGTTTTGCTATAGCTGTTAAAAAACCCCACTCTCAGATGCCCAAAATATGCAATACTGACGCAGGGTAACAATAAAAACAGGAAAGCGTTGGGTCCATGGAAGCCCATGGATGTAAGAAAGATGGCTACAGGACCAGAATGAAATGGTGGAGGCTGCCTAGGAACTCCCACTGTCAGACACCACAGCTTGATGTGATAGGGGACATTTCAAGTTGTACTTAATGGCTTCAAAATATAATGAAGTTCCCCCAAAGATCTTTGTCCAAAGTTTATCATCTTAAAGTGTTAAATCCAAAGACCAGCTAGATCTCTCCTTATTAAACCTGAAAGAGGAAATGTGGGCTGAGGTGTTTTTCATTCAGTTAGGAGAGCAAAACACTGTTTAGGAAACCCTCCCTGGGACTTGGATTATATTGTGATTTCAGAATGCTTCTCTCACCACAACTCTTGAAGGGCAATTACTGGAGCTATTGTTTCCCTCTCCTGACAGAAGCAATTCTGTATTCGTTCCTTCTTAGCTCTGGAGTACAAGGAGGAGGAAGAGAAGCAGGCGGACGCAGAGGTGACGGGTTGTTTCTGTTTCTGCAAGTTCTGAAAAATGGGACTAAGAAGGATTAATAGTGGAGTCATTTTAGCATAATTACGCTTTAGAGGTTGCCTAGTCTCAGAAGAATTGCCATCAAAAATCCAAATGACAGAGACAAGTTTTATATTTGATGGCACTCTGGGATGTGAAGCTTGACAATTGAGCACACCCAGGATCAAATGAGAACTTGTAAATTATTCAACAACAGGACGTTCATAACAAAGCACACATTCTCTAATGGCAACATCCTCCCTCCAAAATACAATAAACACTTTTCTAGTGGTAAAATATGAAGTGTGTTCCTCATAAATAGGAGAAGCCGAGGTGTGCAAGATACCCTAATTGTCTTTAGCCCTCAAAAATCTATAGTGCAGGTAATACGGTGCCAGGCATTTTTCCATTTTGTTATCACAGATATTTGGGTAGTGACCAGTTTCTAACCAATGTGAGTAGATTCTGGTTGCCTTCTATTTTTGCAGTCTATATCTGTGCCAAATTTTGGGACTCGTAGAAGTACAAAAGATAAATAAAATGATAGTTATGGAAGCCAATAAATCAGAGGAAGTAGCTCCTGCAGTCTCACATGGCTTTATCTTTTGACCTTCTGGAGATGATGGGGTCGTCATAATAGTTCTTTCTGTTATCAGCCTCCTATAGTTTATGATGCAATTCTAGTTTCAGCAGTTTGTCATTTCTTGATCCAATGTCTAGCAGAGAATGATACCAGAGTAACCTAACTCATCTGGGAAGTCTGAGACATGGAACAGGTATCTCTAAATGTGGTTGAGTTTTTCTTCCCAAGTCTCACAGAATAAATAAATTCCCAACTGAGTATTGAAACCAACACGATCACCTGACCCCCTGTTAAACAATACTGAGCCCAATTAAGGTAATTTAACTACTTGCTTCTAGAATATAAGGCTTTGAACCAAGTGAATAGCTTACTTGTCCAGACTAAGACCTTGCTCATACAATCACCGTGCCTCACTGTACTCACCCAGTGCAAAGCTATTAGTTTCTAAACTCTGCTTGGCCTCAACCAGTGCTGTGTCTTGCAAGACTTGCCTTAAAAATCACTCAGCTCAGAACCTACCTCTACAAACATCCTCCTTCAACTTTCCTTTTCAAGACATGGCTCTGACCTGGTAATGTTCTTCACTGCAGTGGGTTTAATAAACTTAGCTTTGCTTTGTCAACAGTTGTTGTTGAATATTTTGTTTTTCTTTTAGAAAATTGATAGTCAACAGGACAAACATTTCTTGAGTCACACAACTGGTAACTTTGGAGACTATTTTATTCTCAAATGAGAAAAAGGGTACAACTTTGTAAACAAAGGAAATTTTAAGCAGAAATTCAGTGTGAAAACAGAATTAAAAAATGGTGCCCTATTTGGACCAGGGGTTGAGGGGCTGATTCTCCTTTCCCATCTCATCCAAATTCAGGGTGCTCCACCATCTTGGTGTAAATCAAGTTTGGAGAAAAAAAACACTACTCTATAAGATGCACAATTTAGTCCTGTTTTCTTTTCTACTCTGCCAGCTCTCCCATAGCCTATATATATTTTTCATGTTTCTACTGTAGCTTTATGTCTC
>RJWJ010014797.1:0-37266 GCA_004363605.1 Indri indri | reverse complement strand
AGGGCTGATAATAAACAGATGAGAGCCTGGCAGGACAGCTGGGTGCTGGGGGAGTGGTGGAATGCACCCTTATTTAATACATATTCTCAATGCCTTATTAATAATTAGAATATTTCTTGCTGCTTTAATTATTAGTGCCAGATAATTAAAGCAGAACAAAGGAATGACATATTATGGCAGAATCTAAAGTCAGGTCAGGATTTAAATGCTGGTGTAGGAGTTTCTCAGGCAGAGAGAATAGCACACACAAATGTAACAAGGCAAGAATATGTCAGAGGCTGGAACAGAGCAGAAGAGATGAGAGTGATGAGAAAGAGAGCCAAGGAAAAATGTTAATGGAAAAGAGATAGTGTCACACCTTGGGGACCATTATAACAACTTTAGTTTTTACTCTGAATACTATGGGGAGTGATGACAGTATTTTTTTTTCTTTTTCTTTTTTTTATTTCTGCATATTATGAGGGTAAAAATGTTTAGGTTACGTTGCCCATGTCCCCCCCAACCCCCGTCAGAGCTTCAAGCGAGTCCATCCCCCAGATGGTGCGCATCGAACTCATTATGTATGCACGTACCCATCCCCTTCTCCCTCCAGTATTTTTAGCAGAGGAGTTATATGATCTGGCTTCTTTTTTAAAACACCATTCAGAACGCAAAGAGGACTGGGGATGCTTGTTAATGAATGAGCACATTCTCTTCCTTTACACGTAGAGGGAATGTTTAGTAAGACGGTTGTTAGCATGTAATCTATACATGGGAAGTTACTATGATGATTTTGATAGCCAGGATCCTTAGCTAATTATAACCGGATACTTTCTTTTCTGTTACTGGGATTTAGCTGCCTGATAGAGTTGAGTTTATGGGTCAGAGCACCCTCCTTGCAGGAAGGAACTGGAGCGCACTGCCAAAATTGCAAGGGCTGTTTAAATGTTGTTTCTCTGACTAATTACGCTCTTTTCAAATCAATGTTATGCATTATCTTGCATGTTCAAGACCTTGAACTTTAGATCCCTTCTTATTTGTCAGGTTTTCATAGTTACACACTTGCATTTTCATGTTTCTGTTGCTCGTTCTTTAGTTATTATCATGCTTAAATCCTACTGCTCTCATTAGAGATTAAAATATTACTTTTCTGACGGTTTTTTTTTTTTTTTTAACCGCTCTAGTCAGGTTTAGGGACTCCCTCCTTCACCCATGTTACATACTTTACAAATCCACAGTATAACTTTTAATATGTTTAATCTTGTATGTTTGAAATGACAGTGAATTTCTTGAGAGCGGGGATAATGTCTTACTCAAATTTAATAAAACTACCTGGGCTACAAGGCATGGAACATTACTTTGTGGTATTATGCACAATATAGGGAGTAAATAAATATTTGTTGAACGGCTGAGGAATGAAGTATCCATTTGTTCTTTCCTGCTGATTTGTCCAATGGCTTGTTATTTGATACCTCTTACTTGTTCAATCTTGTACCTTCCTCTAGTGAGATCTTACGTGTCACTGTGTATTATTAAATTCAGGTGTTCTTGTGAATTTTGATGTGTTTCTTCCAACTATTTGCTCTTTGTACTCTAAATGTAGCTTGATTTACTTATGTCAAAAGACTAATGATCTTATTACAATTTCTATTTCTCTGTAGAAATATTTAGTTGAATGTTCCATAAAATATTAATACTTTGTAAAATGTAAAACATTATACATGCAATTATTCTTGGTTTTCTTATTACAAAATGATGATTTCTTTTTAAAAACAGAGAGAAAAGATAGGCCATTGAGGGAAACCAACATGTTAAAAAGTGAAAAGGGACAAAAAAATACATTCTAGATGGTTCATCGACTCTGACAATATAGTATTTTGAGACCATTTGAAGATTCAGCAAAAATCAGTGCTCATGTAACTTTGATAGATAATCAAGACTTATCAAGAAAATATTATGTCTAAACATTCAAAAGTTGTATCAGAATATTCTGATTAATAAGGGAAGAAATAGTGTTTAATCAAAAGGACTGCCAGCATAATAAAATTGCATTATTTCTGCCAGAAAAATGACACACTTAAAAAGCACACACAAAGATCTTTTAGTTATGCTGTATTCTGAGTTTGATACTGTGTCCTGAAGAATCTAAACAAATATACCATCAGCAACGAGAATAACTGCTTTGTCGTTTTATGATCTAATAAATAATAATAATTATAATAACAGAAATAGAGTCTCTAAACATTAATCATCAATTACCATACATAAAAATCTCAGAAAATACCTCTTTCAGAGAAAATAAACATCTGGCACCTATTGCTGGTGTAGACTGGCTCTTGTAGATGGTGTCTATGCCTTTGGCATGTAGCATATGTGGCATTTAAAAAGTGTGTGTTCTTCAAAAACATGGAAATGCATTCATTTCTTTTCCTTTTTTACTTTTTTTCCTTTTTAAAAAATGTTTCTTAATTTCACAAATGACTTCATCCTTTTTTTTTTTTTTTCCTAGAAGAGAAAATGTGCCTGTCATCTTATGGAAGTAGCACTTCACTATTTCACTATTACTCACACATAAGGGAGCTCGGAAAAAATGAAATCTAGTGAAGTAGGAAAGCCGTAATGAATATTTGTAAATATATGTGTTTTCTGCTATGATAACTAAACAAAGTGGCAGACCAGAGATATTAAGCTGGCTTTGCTCTGCTAAAATTGAGACAGAAACATATTTTACTAAAATTTAAGGGCTAAGATATGTGATTTTACAAAAATGCTCCATAAACCTGTATATTTTATATTTTGATTAATGTACTTTTTGCCTTTGGCATGTTTTCCTCTGTTATTCTATTTTTCTCTTTTTATAGACTTGTTTGTGCAGCTATTTCCTTTTGAAAACACAGGCTACTAGAGGCATTTTTTGCCATTGTCTGATAACTTCTTTTATGTAATGAATTCAACCTAGGCCTCATACTACCATTTTCTGTTTTCTTCTTTATTTGGCATGTCATAACAATATTGATTCAAGAAAATATCTAAACTCAGTTTGAATATAAAATGCAAAAGGGAAGAAGAATGGGTCATCTAATGAAATTATTTGCAATACAGCAGATTAAATGGGCTATAAAGGTAAATTTTTGTATAACATCTGAATAATATATTTGAATGTTGACTATCATTGTAAATTTTAGCTTTGCTATTGCTATAGAAATAGATTCATGACATACTAAACAAGAGTCCTAAAGTCTGAAAAATTCCTGAAAGAAATTTTTAACATCCAAAATATTTTCGAGAAAGAGATCTTTTATAACATCAAAGAATTGAATTAAAAGAAACAATTCTACACTAAAACAAAATTAAAGTAAAAATATGCAACAACTAGAATATATATCGATATGTTACATTTTAGTAGCAACCATCATGTCTTTAACTGTTGCTTCATAACAGACCATTCCAAAGCATAGTACTTTAAAATGACAGTCATTTTGTTTTATGATATTTTTAATTTTTTGTTTTTTTAAATGTATACAGTACAATTGTACATATTTATGGTGTGCATAATGATGTTGTAACACATATAATGTAAGTTTATAGATCAGGGTAATTAGCATATCCATCATCTCAAACATTTATCATTTCTTTGTGTTGTGAACATTCAATATCCTTCTTTTGGCTATTTGAAACTGTATAATATGTTATTGCGAACTATAGTCATCCTGCAGTGATATTGAACAATAGAACTATTCCTCCTATCTTCCCAAATGATTTTGTATCTTTTAACAAATAGATCCCTATTTTCCCCTTCTCCCTACCATTCCCAGCCTCTAGTATCCTCTATTTTATTTTTTACTTCTGTGAGGTCCATTTTTTCTTTTTAGCTTTTTATGTATGAATGAGAACATGCAGTGTTTAACTTTCTGTTCTTGGCTTATTTCACTTAACATAATATACTCCAGTTTCATCCATGTTGCCATGAATGACAGGATTTATTTTTAATGGCTGCATAGTATTCTAATTATATTGTGTATATATACCACATTTTCTGTATCTATTTAGTCTTTGATGAACACTAAGGTTGATTTCATTTCTTGGCTATCGTGAATAGTGCTACAGTTAACATGAGGGTGCAGATGTCTCTTTGATATACTGATTTTCTTCCCTTTGGATAATTGCCTGCTAGTAGGATTGCTGGATCATAAGACAGTTCTATTTGTAGTTTTTTGGGAGCCTCCATAGTATTCCACTATTCTCCATAGTGGCTGTACTAGTTTACATGGGTCAGGAATTTGGGTATTTATGCTCCATACTTCATTGGCAAGGGAAGTATCTCAATGTATTCAGTGTTAGCTAAGCTGGTATGGAATGTCCAAGAACACTTCTCTTGCCCACCTGCTTTGTTGGAAGAAACATCTGCAAGGCTGGGCTCAACTGAGTCTCTTTGTATTTAAGTCATCTCGGAGATCTATAAATACCAGCAAGGTAGTGAGAAGACTCACTTAAAGGATCAGAATTCCAAAAGGAAGGAATCAGAAAATGCCAGTTCTCTTAAAGGCTGGGTCGATAATTGCTATACTGTCATTTTCATTGTACCCTATTAGTGATAGGCAGCCGAAATTCAAGGGGAAGTGAAATAGATCCTACCTTTCAATGAGAGAGGCATCAATGAATTTTTAGCCAGTTTTCATTTGCAACAAACATAATAGCTCATATCACATATTGAGTTATTTCTTCTCATCATCTCTATATACTGTTTTATTTAAAGCAGAAAGACAGCACCAAATTAAACGTTCATGCATTTCGATAGTATATGGTTTTAAGTACTTCATTATTTTTATTAGTTTTTTTTTTGAGGTTCTCAATAATTATGATGAAAGCCAGTGCACCCTGAATCACATGTTTCAAAAGAAAATTAATTAGAATCAAGATTTTTAAATTACTTTTTCCATTTCTATGTCCCAGTCAATAATAAGAGAAGTAAAACAAACAAATAAACAAACACACAAACAAAAAGTTTCTGCCAATAGGAGAGGAAATAAATCTTTAAAAAAGGATTTTTGATGAAAATTCAGATGTGAAGAAGCAGTGTGTGAGGACATGGATATGTCTGTCTTTGCATCTGATTTATGTTTGAATGTCCTATAAATAGCAGGGAGTTCTGTGGAGGAAGAGACAGACAAAAATAAAAGACACAGAGAACAAAAGGTGCAATGCAAGAAAAAAAATAATAGCTCAATTGTATATACTGATATTTAGAAATTTCTCTTTTTTCTCCATGTGGTTTGTTGACAACATACCAGGAATATCCTGAAGTCGTTATTTAGTGTTCTGATGGCTCTTCACAGTGACAGTGCTCCGCTAAAACTAAAAGAGTAATTCAGATAGTTACTCTCACTGTGTGCTACATATTACAAACAATTTACTGGGGCTGAAGTCTGTGTTAAAAAGCCCAGACCCTTGGTCCCAGTGAGGTACAAGTTATAGCACTACCTAGCAATTGGAGAGAAAGGTTGTGAGTGAATTCTTCCATGAGAAAGCAGTTGACACAAAAGGGAAAAAAAAGGATTAAATATTACCTTTAACATGACAGAAAAAAATGGTTAGTGAACCATTGTTCATGTTAAAGAACCAAACAAGCAGAACTTAAGCATTGGCAGCTGTCTGATATTACATGGTTGAGGAAGAAATAGCCAGCATTATTAATTGATAATAAGACTTTTAAGTATTGTGAAGCAGCATAGATTAATTGTTAGATGAGTGGTATCTGAAAACCTTCCTCTGAGTTCAGAGGAAAGCAAAACCAGTGATGACAACTGCATCATGCATGAATTTCCTGAAGTATGATTTTGAAGTAGGCATTAAAAAGCACCCTTTAGTCATAAAGAGCAATCTGGAAGTACGTTCCAGCTAGAGAGAGTAGAATTTGCAGAATTTTACAGCCTCTACCTTAACTTCCTGTATAGATAGATTTCCCTTATCTGTTTAGAAAATCTAAAACAATATCAAATAAAAGCTGGTTTGCATACCATTAAGGAAATTGGAAATTACTCCTTGCTATTCAATTATTTCATAAATATTGGCCAATGCCTATCCTATATTAGCCATTGTGATAAAATCTAAATTGGTTTAAAATGCATAAGAAAAATCTCTCCCATCGAGGGGCTCATAGGATAATGGAATAGAACAGAGAGGGTGTTTACCAAAAGATTCAGAGAAAGGCTAAAACAAGAGCAGAGGCCATCTCTGCGGTTTACCGCTAATGTGCGGATCCTACACGGTTCTAGGCATCTAGTAGGGGCTCAGAATTAACTATTATTATTTTTTTTTCAGAGCGTACGGTTTATTTCTGGTGCAGGGAACGTCGGGGCAGAGGCAGTGTGGGGCAGTAGGGTGGCGTGTCGGGGGCACGGCTAGAACTCCACCTTGCGGGCGGGAAGGCCTCGTCCTGCGTGGACACCATGCTGTTGTTGCGCAGCACCGTGATGCCCAGCGCCTGGTGTCGGGCCCGTGTCTCCTCGTGCCACCTGTGCATGGCCACTGAGTCAAAGGTGGGAATCAGGGTCACCTGGAGGTCGCGGTCCCACTGCTGCTTGCTGGCCAGCAGCGCGTCCAGGATGGCCCGCATGCCCTCCGCCTTGTGCGGGTCCTGGCCGCTGATGACATAGCAGAGCGAGTGCTCGCAGCCTCCGGAGGAACTCCTCGTCCACCAGGGGGCGCTGCTCCCGCAGGGCAGGTAGGCCAGGTCCAGGCAGACTGGGGAGCCGGGCGGGGCAGCTGACCCTGACAAGCCTCGAGTGGCAGTCTTGGGGACAGAAGGCTTTCTGGACAGAGGTGCTCGGCCTCCTTTATCACTGGGCTCACTCCGAGCACTCAGCGGTCCGCTGGTCCGGTCCCCGCCGGCAAGCCCCTTGGTTTTGGCAGCAGAAAATAAACAATGAAGAAATAAATGCATATTAGAAGAGTTGAGATTGGAAAAAAAAAAAAAAAAAAAGTTAGAAATTTGTTCTGGAAGATTAGAGACATGGTTCGGCAGGAGTTTGTGAAGGAAACTTTCTGTCAGGTGAATAAGGAACTTATTTAGGTAAAAAGGTTTAAAAAGGAGAAAATGTATATAGGGAATAGCATCCAGGCATTATGGTGTGGTTAGAGCACACAAGTTTTGTTGAAACATGGAGAAAATGTGGCTGAGACTGCATTAAATACAGGGGCAAGATCATAATAGGCCTTGTTAACCACAACTCAGATTGAGATTTTATTTTTCCTGATGATAAGAGCCAGTGAAATACTTTTAATTGCTAAAGTGACATAATCAAATTTTGAATGTAGAAAAATGCCTTTGACAGTAATGGGAGAGTGGATTGGAAGTTTTCACACCTGGAGGCAGAGAGAAAAGCTCTGAACAGTAATTATAGTATAGATTAATAATAAAAGCTGAATTAACAATGACAAAGAGAAGTCAGAGAGGGAAGATGAGTTTGAGTTCATTTGGTCATGAGAGATGAGAAAGGGTTGTGATGATTAGGTATTTCTGACTCTGGAGTCTAGGTGGATAGGTTGCCTTTACTCAAGATACACAGAGTACAAAAACCAGGACTGAAATATTGGGTGGGTAGTTTTATTTTGAAAATAATGATTTATAGGTATCTGTGGACAATCCAAGTGACTGTGCACAGTAATGATCAAAATTATGGATTTGGAATTTGGGAAACAGACCTTGATGGAGTGATTTATATCCATGACTGATCAGTGTATAGTGCAAGTCTTGAGCTGGGACAGAATCTTCTGGGCCAGTGTATAAAATGAGACGAGTGACAAAAACAGAATGCAGCAGAATGTAGTATAAAGATATCAACATTTCAGAGTGGTTACAAGACAAATCCATAAAAAAAATTGAGAATAAACAGAGTGTGGATATGGAATTCAAGAAGAGAGATAACATAAAACTAATTGGAAAAAAATGACAACTGTGTTGAATGACACAGAAGTGTCAAGAAAGATAAGTTATGAAAGTTCTTAATTATATTTGGGTGCAATTCAAAGTAGAGTACATAAAGGATTTTTTAAAAATGTGCAAAGCAACAACTTAAGCTGTCTGATGTGAGAACATTGGCCAAAAAAAAAAGAGAGAGAGAGAGAGGGAAAGAGACAGAGAGAAAACCAAGAAAATAAAAAGTAGAAAAAGAATTAAATAACCAAGTTTATTATTAAGGAAAACAAGTTATAATAATGGTTCTATTTATGCCATAACATAACCCTATATACATACAAACACACACACACATATAATTTCAAAAATATACTAAGTTATATTTGGTGTGTTCTCTTATTGTGAACTTAGGTTTATGTTTAATTTTATTATTTAAAAATATAATTCTTCTATAGGTTACCTTTTATAATTCTTGTATAGGTTCACTATATTTAATTTAAAATGTTAATTAAACACACACAGACATATACATATAAACACTCACTGGTAATAGAAGATTCAATATATTTGTCTTCATAAAGAACATATATATTGATATTAGAATTGAAGACTTCCAGGAGTGTAATATTACTGCTAAGATTAACAATGATAAATTGTAATAAATTAATCTTTGAAGATGTTCTATGACTAGAAAATAAATAAAAACAGATTGCAATAGTTTTCAAAAAATAATAAATATTAATGATAAAAATTAATGATAAGCATTAATTCTGTGTGACATTGTTATTTGATAAATACTGGATGATTTTTGTATTGGATTTTGTACTGGATAGTATAAAAGTACACTAACAAACTAACTTTTATACTAGCAAAAAAAGTAGTAAAAACTATTGCATCAAGTGTTTTCCAAGGTCAGCAAGGTTTCAAGGTTACAATTTTTCTCATCCTCTTTTTCCCCTCATACTTTACTAAGTCTTAGGCTATCAGGACTCAAGAATGGTGAGCTGAAGCTAAAACATTGCCATGTATACGTAGCAAACTTAAAGTGCCACGTTGTTTTTCAAGAGAAAATGCTGATTAAAACAAAAATTATAATGGAACACTTCCTTTGAATTTTTAGAACTTTTATAGATACAAAAGGACAAAATCAAGATATAAGTAAATATGAGGTAGAAGAGAAAGGAAGAAAAACAAAACAAAAGCACCAAAAGACAAATATTCTGCTTAAAAAATTGTTAAAGAAAAGGAAGAAACAAACTTTGGGAACTGATCCTAAACTTCACATTTAGGATTAAGTTTATTTGTAGGTTGAACATTCTAATCACATAAAGACTTCAAAGATTAATCAATCTCAGCTTATTTTCCTTTGTGTTGGCAGATGTATTCAACTTCTAGGACTATTTCCTTCTCACGTGAATTAAATTAAATCAATTAAAAAGTCATCCTTATCTAACCTAATTAATGTGAAAGCATAAACAGAAAGTAAACCCTTGCTTTTGAGTTTAGTGTTTAAAATGTCCTTTCATAATAAATCACTTTTATTGAGATACATGGTAGGGCACATTTGAAATAACATAACACAATAAAACAACGATCTGCTTTAACAGATTAAACATGGAAAGTGTTTTCCTATTTATTAGAAATCAGAGGAGGGGATGGCTAAATTCACACCTAACAGGTACAATGCACACTATCTGGGGGATGGGCACACTTATAACATTGACTTAAGTGGTACGAAAGAAATTTATGTAACCAAAATGTCTGTACACCCATAATATTCTGGGAAAAAATTCGGATGTAATAAACCATTTTCTCTTCTCCACTTACATCATCCCTCTATTCTTAGGATCAGTAAATTTTTTCCAGTGCACAGAGTGAATATTTTCTCTGAAAGAAAATAATCCACTCTGAAAGATTAGTGTCCAGCTCACATAGGTGTTGAGATAGGAGTGCCCAGATACACACTTCTCAGTGAGTCAGTGATTGTCTTCTTGTGCTGGCACTGAGAATTTCATTACTTGTCCCTTGTATACTAAGGTCATATCATTCATAAGCCTGCAATATATTAATTTTTCCCCAAATACATTGACTATCATGATTTTCAGATATATATTCATCCATCAGTTCTTTGTGCCAAGGTGTTATTTGGCCCGGAAATTAGGGAAGCCAAAATAACAAAAATATCTACTTATTCGTCCTGCCTCCAAAGATACAAAAAACACACAAACATAAACACAGGTGAACCTACCAAAATCCACAGCTTTGCCTGTGTAAAGATCAAAATCCTTGCAGATTCTTTATTGGTGATTGGCCTATTTCGCTCAATAAGCAGATTCAATGAGTCCTCCCTCCTCAACCCTCAGCTGTTTGTATCATAAAAATATAAAATTGGAAGATCTTTGAAAGAACAAAGGTTTATTGGATACCTACGTTAGTGTCTGGGGAAAAGAAGATGGAAAAGTAGTTTCTCCCCTTGTGAAATTCACTACATTGGGAAAAGAAAGGCAAGTAAACAGGTGAATGAATGAAGAGCATTGAACAGAGGTGTACACTGAGATCAGGAAGCCGTTCTGACAATGAAAACGTCTGAGCTAGCACTTGTAGGGTCATCTGGGGTGTACCAAGGAAGGAACGGAGTGAAAGGGCTTTGTGAGGGCTGGCAGAAGCATGCACAAAAGCACAGAAATTTAAACAAGGATGCTGTGAAGAATTCCAAATACAACTCAAATATCTTGTCTAATAAATCTAAAATGAAATCTTTCATTGTTCCACCCAAACTAGTTCTCCTCATATTTTCCCATATTAGTTAATGGACCCATCATTGCCCCTCAAAGAAAAAAAATCAGGAGTCATTTTTGATTCCTCCCTTTCTCTCATCCCTCACAGTCAATGTATGGCCAGGTCCATTCATTTCTGCCTCCAACCTCTAAGTATTATCCATCCTCATCTGTCTATCCTCCCAGCCATCCATCTAAGCCAGGCCATATTCATTCTTTAATTCAATAACTGCAATAACCCTCTGCCTAGCCTTCATGATTCTACTTTTACTCATCTGTTAATTATTTTCCATATGACAGCAAGAGTAATTTCTTAAAAACTTAAATCATATAAGATCACCTCCTGTTTAACATACTGCAATGACCGTGTATGACAGTGCAAATAAAATATAAATGCTTTACCTTAATTATACAACCTCGTTGACTTTACATCATTCATATCACTCCCTTTCTAATGTATTATTTTTCACCTATACTTTACTTGCCTTTTGTCATCTCCATCAGTCCACCAAGCATTTGCCACTCCACCCTGCCTCACAGCCCTTGCATTGGTGATGATGTCATCCTTTTATATCTTCAGTGAGAAGTTATCTCTATATTTCCGCACCAACTATACATGCACGCACACACACACTGCACACGCGTTATGTATAAATGTATGTATATGACATTAAAATGCAACCAACTTTAGGGCAAGTCAAAGTCTCCTGGATTAACACCGTATCCTCAGTACCTGCAAATACTGCTAACTTAACATGTATTAGTTCAATGAATGAAAATTTAATTTTATAAAATCATTATTCTGTATCCCTTTCCCCTTTACAATGTATGATATATGGTATAGCAGGCAAATCCTCTGGTTGAGTTGTTTTGCTATAGGAAGTCACAATTCGCCTTAAGAAAATCATAGTAGTAGCCCAGAAAGGGCTTTCTGTTTCTGTAGGCAGGGAGATACCCATCACCTTATTTGATGCCTGACATTTAGTGGATAAGAAGGGTGCAAAATTAATGAGTGAAAGAAGAGACAGTTGTTAGGGGACACTGATTTTAGGGACTGGAATATGTATTCAGGCACCAGTATGGCTATTTTTAATTGCACCCTGTAATATCTAGGAAAAGGTTTTTTGATTTTATATTTTTTCCCTGCCAGTCTCTACCATATACACTGAAACTTGGTCCACTACTAGGGAGGAAGTGCTCTAATATGGGTGAAAGTCAGTGAAAATAGAGATACAGAGCACGTAACCTGTATAATTCTAAAGACTGGGCTTTGTGATTAATTAAAGATTAACTGCTAAGATAGGGAGCAACGTGATTTGTAAGAAGAGACACCTACATCAAATATTTAGGACTGAACCCCTCGCTAGTAAGAGAACCATATATTGAACCACCATGTTCATCTTGTTTGTGCGTGTGTATGTGTGTGCGTGTGTGTGTATAAATTCTCTATAGTCTTTATGGCCATACTTAAAATTATTATTTTTTTTACATTTTCCCTTAAAACATTTGGGCAAAAATAATTTTTATTGATATTACAGACACCACTGGAAATGAGAAAATGTTAAGAAACTCCTCGGTGTTCAGAAAAGCACTCAATTTGGAAAATTCTTGTGTAGAGAACACTTTGGTATGATGATGATTTGAAAAGGAAATAATTTGAAAATATTCTGATTTTAAGAATTTGGCCTTTAAATAGTGGGAGGCACGATCATTGTACATGAGACTACATCTTTCACACAAATGTCCCTGACATACACAACTGAGTCAATGCTGATGTGGTACTGAGTATTTTAACATGAAAACATTTTATTATAGGTTAGTCTTAAAACATTTTCTAAGGAGGACTGTTTTTTGTTTGTTTTTATTGTTGTTGTTGTTGTTATTGCAGGAGTGTGGGTGGGTGGGTGTCAGTGATTTGCGAAGCCAGGCAGGGAATGACAATATAGAAAATGGCAAGGTGTTGGACCATTGAGTGAAAGAAAAATGTGATGGAGAATCTTGGAGAGGGCAGCAAGAAGATCATGAACTGTGAGAGGAAAATAAATGAACTGTGAGGACCGCTATAGCCATGCTTTCACAAAGAATATGTTGTAGTTAGGCATTCCTGCCTGGGGCTGCCTTAGAAGATGTTCCGAATTTGTGTCTTATTTATGCTTTTAGTTGCAGAGAATTTTACCACGTTCACTTACCGATAGCCTTGGAAGAACACATTGATTT
Source organism: Indri indri (assembly GCA_004363605.1). Classification (NCBI taxonomy): domain Eukaryota; kingdom Metazoa; phylum Chordata; class Mammalia; order Primates; family Indriidae; genus Indri; species Indri indri. The sequence goes on along the minus strand of RJWJ010014797.1, from coordinate 24,375 downwards.
GTACTTACTATGATTTGTATTCAAAGCAGGTTTTCAACTACAACTCTCATAACTGCAATAAAGGTTGCTAGGTCAGAATGTTTCATCTTAATGAATAATTTATATAACACTAAGTCACATGTTGAGCTGTGGGAAGTACTACTGTCAGTAAACACTTTGGAATATGAAACTAGTTTTAAATTTCTACTTCAATTGAAGAAAAAAAATATGAGTTTAGTTTTTTTTTTCCCCCAAAAGAATCAAGAAGCCCTTGAAAAAGATAAAATGACTCCCACGATGAATGCAGAGGATTTCATTTTACAGTTTCGCATCTAAAAGAAACAAAATTTTAATTGAAAAACAAAAATTTCAAACATGCATTAAATCTAAGAATTACATAAAATTTCCACTGAGAACAGAGGCCTATTTTAAACTAGGCCAGTCTAATAAAATATAATTTTAGGATAAATTAGATTTTCTGGATTCCCTCTGGTGTTAAAACCAGGATATCACAATCTACTGAAACAAAACCTTCAAAAAGCCAAGGGTCTTGCTACTACCACGATTTTTAGCAGGAAAGAAAGCTTTCTACTTATCAGTGTCCACTTCCCTACTAAAAGTAATTACTATATTTTTTCCTTCTGTTCTTTGCTCAGATATTTCAGTCACATCAAGGTTTCCTAGAAATAAAATGCAACTATCTGTCAGCAGTATTAGTGATATCTGCTATTTATTGGCAGAGTAAGTGTACAAGAAATATTTACTGACATGAATGCATATATTTAGACATATACACAATAAATATAGCACTTCTACCAATGCAGAGGTGATAAGAAAAAATAATAAATAGCTAGCATTTGTGGAGTACTTACTAAGTAAGGTATTATGTTAAATTATTTTATTATCATAATGCAACATGAACTGTACAACATAGTGAGGAATGTATATGATGATGTGAAAGATTAAAACACGATGGTTTACTAATATTGGGTAACTTTCACAAGGCTATGCTGCTTGTAAATATCAGAGAAGGAATCACCAATATGTCTTATCAACAGCCCATGGTCTTAACCATTTCCCTCTATATTAAAAAGAAATAGAAGGAAGAAGCAAAAATAATGGCTCCGGAATACTCACTATTGCTCTTGGCTGTTGCCAGATTGCCAGGACCAAGGCCTGCTATTAGATTCTCATTAGAACTGGTTTTATTGGTTTTTATGGATCCCCGGACTTCTTATGGTCCTCACTTATTTTCATAGAAGATTATCTGAACTATTAAGCTCCCATAATGTCTTATGGTAGTTAAACCCTTTTTATTAAGGTAATAACTAGGAATATAAAATAAAAGAATATGCATCACAAAGATTAGATGCTTTATAATTCATAAGTAGTAATATATATGCATCATTTTAAAGGAAATCTATATTGTGCTTTTATTATTAACATATTATTTCAGATGTTAAAAACAAAAGGTTTCAGATTTCTTTGGCTAATTCTTATTCTGCTCCACTGTAGCAATGTGTTACAATATAAATAGGATTATATGGCACTGAAAATTTAGTATGACAATGTTTTCAAACAAATATGTAGGCAGTTAATAACTTACGATAATTTATGTTTTGCCATTGGTGGGATGGTAATACCAAGGATCTAACACAGTAAATATATATATATATATTATGGGAGGGAAGTGAAGATCTAGGCTCCAGGAACAAATAAATCTATAATTGAAAATGGGTTTGACTATTTACTATCTGTGTGACTTTGCATGAATTATGTAATCCTTCTAAGCCACAGTTTCCCAAACTATAGAAATGGTAATAATATTGCTGACTAATGTGAGTCGTTGTGTGATTAAATGCAATATTACATGCTAAGGTCTCCATATTGTGCCCCACCCAACAGACTCAAAAGATGTTCATCCTGATCATGAAGTCAGTGGACGTAATTGATATCCAATGAGATTAAAATAGTAATTTTTTTAAAACAGCTCACTGAAGAATGACTGGAAAATGGTATCTATTTTTATTCTATTGCATATTTTACCATATGTTCTGGATTTTTGTTTGTTTTGTTTTTCTTGCTAATACTGTTTGCTTGGGTCCATGGTTGAGTGCAGAACATTTTTATAAGCTGAGAAGCCATTTTCCTATATCTACATTTATTTCTATCTGGCTTTCATGTTCCCAAATTCTTTCTCTAACATTCAGAGAATATTGGCCACAAATAAATACTTGAAGAAGGTTTTAAAATGATAAAGAATAAAATTATCAATCCTTACAATTTCTATATTGTGTAATCCAAAACTATATGAAACGAGGTATGGAATAGAATTGCTTTACTCATACATAACCTGATGGGGATCACTGGCCTAGAAAGTAGCACAACTAGTAGCCTATCCTTGGCATTTTTGTGATGCATAGGTCATTTTGCTACCAGTTTCCATAATACTACAGCATAAAATAAGTGTGGATGACTTGTATAATTACAACCATTGATTTTCCATAATTTTGGAAATATTAGCAGAACTACTGTCAGGGCATTTCAACATTGTGGTCAATTATATGACAAGCCAAAATTCTTAAATGTGTATGTTATCAAGAAGGGCAGGTAGGGGCATCTTGATTATCAACAAGAATGTTAAAATGTAATTGTGGAAAGTTCCTTTTCTCAGATTCACATATAAGTTGCCATTGTTCAATATGTTGGGCAAAACAGTACTGTGGTTTGAAGTAGAGCCAAACAGTGTCAGAGTGAATAATATCCAAACAGATTGTGGAGTATCATATGGCTAGGGGTATGAAGAAGTGTAACTACAGCAAACAGCTGCAGGTGTTGTTTATTTCATTTTTGTTTTTGTTTCAAGTCTGTCAGTTTTGCAGCAGCAGGCTACATGAACAGGAATGGCCCACACTTGTTTTCATGGGATCATAGGCTCTTCCTCTGGGAGATACTAGGAGAGACAAAACACAGGTTACCATGGTTTTATTGATATGTCCTACTCAACTGTCTGATTCCACATAGAAAAAAGGAAAACAAGGATTGAGGGACGATTTTTCAGACTCCAAAAATCCCTACTTACAAAGAGAAGAATGTATTTTTAAAAAGAATTTTAGTGGTGTTGTAGGATTCTAATCTTTAATTTGAATAAATCTGATGGCCTGCTGACAATCATGATAAATTCTTGTTTAGTTTTAGCTTTATTTAATAAATGCAAAACTTACCAAAAGAAACTTGGTTGGAAGAAACATAAACTCCTTGCCAACTTACTATATTAAGAGTAACATTTCTGTTTTATATTTTAGTTTGACATTGACAAAATTAATTTTTAAGTCAATTCAAAATTCAGATCAAAGTAATGCCATAATGCAATCACACCCAGAGAAATACAAGCAGAGAGAGAGAGAGAGAGAGAGAGAGAGAGAGAGAGAGAGAGAGAGAGTTGAACTAATTAGAATGTGTCAGTAAAATAGAAATTCCTTTATAGGCAGAATGTAATTTCATGTAAAAATAGGCTCTGAATGTATTGTTTTATGATAAATGTGTAGGGGATTTGAGGACAGAATTCCGAAATGTTATATTGCTTAAATGACATTGTAGCACAATGCTTCTAATCCCTGTTTCCCCATAAACTTGAAATGGTGTTATTTTGTATCAAAACAAGAGAGAACTTACACAAGCAAATGTTTTGCTTTGTGGTTAGCAGGCTTAAAGGGTGGAAATTGCTAAGATGAAATGCACAAAAATAGTGCACCGGGAGTCACAAAATTATATCTTTTACCTGTGTCATGGTTTTAGTGACTAGCCTATGAAATATGTAAGGTTGCACTGCTTTATATGATTTCCTATAAATATCTTACCTTTCCAAACATCCATAAATTTGTCCTCAAGGGCCAGTTCTTATTTTTGCTTTATATTCTACTCAATGCAAAAATAGTCCCCCTAAATAATTTTATGTATATGTTTAATGGTGAACAAACACTAGTATGGTAAACAAGTGTCCACTCTGACATAAAATTTCAACTAAATATGCAAAACATTCTCATACAGACTGAAAGTTTTTATTTCTGGAGTTTTTATCTACATTGTGCAATGAAACTAATACTTCTAAATAAATGGTTTTCCCATGTTATTGTGATTCAGCATCAACTAACAACTACATTTTTTCTTAGCATTTGGGTAACTGTATACAGTATATTTTCACCTATTTTCTTTTGAAAATATTACTCATCACATCTAATGTAACTGAACGAAATTGTAAACTATTTCTCCAAATGACTGCTTCCAAGGGCAAAAAGAAATTGAAAAATGTCTTACATTGGGGCTCCTATTATATTTTAGGTGTTTGAAATACTTTTTATATAACCTGGAAAAAAATTCTATGGCTTCAAGCTTATATGATAAAGTCAGAAGCATACGGCAAGAAAAGGGGGCGGGGGGCGATTACCAAAGCAGTACTGAAAAGTACAGCATAGCTACTTATTTAAAACAACTCAATGTCTTAGTTGTCTACAACCTATAAAACTTCTTTCTTCAAAAGACTATACCCACACACGCGCACACATACACACACACACACACACACACACACACGTGTATTCTTTTCTTTATATTTTATTTTTATTTCAGAATATTATGGGGGTTCAAACACTTCGGTTACATGTATTTCCTTTGCACAACACAAGTAAGAGCTACAATCATGCACACCCCACAGACAATGCACATCGCACCCATTAGTTGCAAATTTACCCGTCCCCTCCTCTCCTTCCCACCTGCCTGACACTTGAGGAATGTTACTTCCAAATGTGTACATAGGTGTTGATCAGTTAGTACCAATTTGATGATCAGTACATGTGGTGTTTGTTTTTCCATTTTTGTGATTCTTCATTTCAAACAATGGGCTCCAGTTCCATCCAGAATAACACAAGGGGTATTAGTTCACCGTTATTTTTTTATGACTAAGTAGTACTCCAAGTATACACATACCACATTTTATTAATCCACTCATGTATTGAGGGGCATGTGGGTTGATTCCACATCTTTGCAATTGTGAGTTGTGCTACTGTCAACATTTGCATGCAGATGTGTTTATTATAGAATGCCTTTTTTTCCTTTGGGTAAATACCTAGTAGTGGGATTGCTGGATCAAATGATAGTTCTACTTTTAGTTCTTTGAGATATTTCCATATTACTTTCCACAGAGATTGTACTAGTTTGCAGTCCCACCAGCAGTGTATGAGTGTCCCTATCTCTCTGCATCCACACCAACATTTGTTGTTTTGGGACTTTTTGATAAAAAGCCATTCTCACTGGAGTTAAGTGATATCTCATTGTGGTTTTGATTTGATTTCCCTGATGATTAGAGATGTTGAGCATTTTTTCATGTTTCTTGGCCATTATTCTGTCTTCTTTTGAAAAGTTTCTATTCATGTATTTTGCCCACTTTTTAAGGAGGTTGTTTGATTTTTTCTTGTTAATTTTCCAGAGTTTTATACAGATTATAGTTAGCAGCCCTGTACCAAATATGTAGCATGCAAATGTTTTCTCCCATGCTATAGGTTGTCTGTTTGCTCTCATGCCAGTTTCCTTGGTTGTGCAGAAGCTTTTTCATTTGATCAGGTCCCATTTATTTATTTTTGTTGTTGCTGTGATTGTTTTGGGGGTCTTCTTCATAAATTCTTTACCTAGGCTGATGTCTATAAGAGTTTTTCCAACATTTTCTTCTAAAATTCTTATGGTTTCCCACCTTAGGTTTAAGTCTGTTATCCATTGTGAGTTAAATTTTGTGAGAGCTGAGAACTGCAGATTGCGTTTCAGTCTTCTACATGTGGCTGTGCAATTTTCCCAGCACAATTTATTGAACAGGGATTCTTTCCCCCAGTGTATGTTTTTGTCTGCTTTGTCAAAGATCAGAAGCAATATGAGGATGCTTTTATGTCGGGGTTCTCAGTCCTGTTCCATTGGTCTATGTCTCTGTTCTTGTGCCAGTACCATGCTGTTTTAGTTACTATAACCTTTCAGTATAGCTTGAAGTCTGATAAATTGTTGCCACCCAGTTTGTTCTTTTGTTGTTGTTGTTGTTTGTTTGTTTGTTTGTTTTTTGCTTAATTTTGTCACAGGGAAACAACATTGCTTACTTTGAAGAAGAAGAATGAGAACCACTGGCAAAGGAATGTGGATGGCCTTTAGAAGCCACAAAAGGCATGGAAACTGATTCTCTCCTAGAGCCTCCAGACAGAAACAGTCTTGCTGACACCTGATTATTGCCCAGCAAGGCCCATTTTTAACTACTAATCTCCAAAACTGTAAAATAAAATAATACATTTATGTTATTTTAAGCCACTAAGTCTGTGGTAATTTGCTACAGCAGCTGTAGAAAACAAATACCAGTGTGAATATATTTGAAAGCTACTAGAAATCATAACAAGGAAATAAAAACCTGATATTTCTATTTTTGAAATGCATTATAAAATTACATTATTATGGGTCTTTGTTAAATTTATTCTTCCATTAGTGTATTTACCTATTTATTACCTGTTACTTTTATTTTTTAAAATTTAAATTTACAAAACTTTTGTGTTTAAAAAAACAAAAATTACTCTTCAAATGTGAGTCAATATAGTTGATAAATCTGAATATACTGTCTTTTGAAAATGAATTTGTTAAGACAGTCAATTCTTTTAAAGTAGTTATTGGCATATTTCCCAATATTTTTTGTTAAGACAAAAGCAAAAAGTGCAATCGTATTATTGATTACAATATAGATTTAAGATTTGTTATTTTCAACATTACATTGAGATAATTAACAAGTATTAATAAAATCATATTCCTTTCTTTTAACTTTACCACTAAATTTAATTTAATTTATTTATATATTTATTGCCTTGATCATGTAGATACACAAAAGCCAATACCAAAAAATTTTCTGTGCCTGAATTTTTTGTCCATGTTATTTGTTTCATTTCATAATTATTACTAAAAATAATGTTGTTATATACAATAGAGGATCTTAAAAAAATCTGTCAAATATGCTATATATGCCATGACACGTACTCACAAAACTTTGTTTTCAAGTATTCTGTATTTTCCAAGAGACCTTTTGTTTACAGTTCTTGCTGTTTTACACTCACTGAAGTCACATTGTTATCTTGTAATATAAGAAAATGCTAAATCAAGGACTGAGAATAAGTATAACCTCAGAAAACATGTTAAATTAATAAGAATTAGGTAAGAGGAGCAATTTGCATCTATGAAACTTATTGAGAATTTCTACTTCCTTTTCAGAAACGTTTTGACATTAAGAAAAAGAGGTATTCATAGTACTCCTTAGACAATGGATAAAAAGAGTTCCTTAAAAATAATGGATGATGCTTTTTTATTCATGCTCTTAAAATTTAATTCCAATTTCAGTTTGGAAAGTTTGCAATATAAACTAAAAGATAGTCCCTAACTTGCATTAGTATATTTAGTATGTGTAATAGAGAACTGAAGTGATATCTGTCATGGCAGGTATCATGATGATTGGAAACAGTGAGTTCTTATTGCCTTTTATTGTCACACAGCTCCAATCTTAAGGACAAAAACTGGATAGTGTTTTTCTCAAGAGAAAAGTATGTGTGTTAATCCTTCATTTCTGGCTAGAGTTAACCCTCAAAGTTTGTTGGATATTGAACCATTTTACAGGGTTTTGGAATCTGTCTCCCAGTTGAAAAATTTACAATTTATATGGAAAAAACTTTATTTTAATTGTAAAACAGGCATAGTAATTTTACAAAAGCAAAATTAAATTTTACATGGTCAAAACAGGAAAGGGAAATATTCTAGTTATCAAGTTCAACAGTATCAAGAGAAATTCTCTCATTTTTTAACCATTATAACTCTAGGGAATAAAACACATGAGAATATCTCAGTTATTTAAAATAGTGAGTTAATAGAAAACCTCAAATTATCTAAGAAGTTTTGCTGCTTGTCATTATTCATTATAGATATTAGTTCTTCCCTTATTAATGCACTAAACATTTATTATGTTCCTACCAGGTGTAAATCAGAGAGGATTAATTCCTGAGATAATATTGTTGACATCAATGAAGTGACAATATGGTTAAAGAGACATCTTAATAATAATAATTAATAATAGATAAACAATGAAAACTTTAAATGAAACTTAGTGAAACTGAAATAGCATGAAGTAAATGTTGTGAAGGAGATGCACTCAGTGAACACAAAGTAGAGCAGCTTTACCCAAATTGGGGGAAGGAAAATGATCAAGGATGACCACTGAGGGGATTATGCTTAGTCAGTATTGGAAGGGTGACTATGAGAAGGACAGATGAATAGGTGTAATACGTGCCTGATAAAGAGAGCAGCGTGGTTGAGTCATTAAGATGAAATCCATGAACAACCACAGCTTCATTAAATTGACTAGAGCATTGAGGAAAAACGAGAACATTCCAGAAGTAAGGCAGGCAAAGTCATCAGATACAAAATAATGGAATAATTAAAATACTCTTCTCTGAAGAATTATTTCAACAACTCCATTTGAGCTTTTTGCTACTTTAGTTCCTTTTAGGAATGTGTAGTCTATTATTTCACCTAACTTATCTTCTAGAAAACATCGTAGAACATAATTTTTTAAGTTTATATGATTCCCTAATTAAGATATGAAATCAACGTTTCTGATATATTTTTTAGTAAAATTTTACAAAATCTTTGTCATTCAATCATTTCATCTACTTCACAATTTGATAGGCTTTGAGAATTTTTTTGATGAATAATTCAAGATTGTAATGAATCTCTCCCATTATTCCACTGTTAATTTCCCCAAACATTAGCATTCATCATTCTAGTCTTCTAAAATAAGTACATTTTAAATGATAGTTTATGATAAATATATTAATATGCTCTAATAAAAACAAACATTATTTACTGAATGTTTACTGTATCCTGGTAATATTCTAGGTACTTTTAAGCATTATGTAAAAATTCTGAAGCTATTCCTGTGAGGTAGAAACTATTATTGTTTTCATTTTGCAAATAAGGAAACATATATAGAAAGGTTCAGTAACTTCTTATGTGTCACCCAGGAATAAATGGGAGAGCACAATTGTTTGAAGAATGCTGAAATTTATGTATACTTTTTGCTTGTTTTACTTTTATTTTTTGTTTGTTTACCTTTGTGCTGCCCCGTGATACTTGTAGCTTAATATTTTAAAAAACTAATTCAGTTAGTATTCTGATTTTTTCAAAATGTAGTTGGTTGTTCATGAAGAAGAACTAAGCTGGGCCTTCTCAAGAGCCCTGGATATGTGTATGTACTTGTATATGTCTTGTTAATATTTAATGATTGTATAGCTATATATAATCTAGCACCTAAATACCTGCTATAGTCACTGAATTTTTAATGAATACATGCTAAATATGTTAAGAATTGGCACGGTATCTTGGGTGCACTTAGCAGAAACCAAAAACATGTGACTGATGTGTAAAGCCAAAAGGGAAAAATGTATTAATTTGCAATAAACAATAGAACTTTGGGAAAAATACTTGTATTGACATAATCAACATATTATTTCCCTATAAAGTTACTTGCAAAATTAAATGAAATCAGATAAATTTATTCATTTTCAATCAGGAATATTTTAGTTAGTGTTAGCATAATTGAGTATGCATGGATAGCCCATTCTATCCTGATCAACACAACTTACTCATGGGAAGGTAAATGAAAATATGAGGATTGTTTATTGGGTATGGTTTAAACCAAGAGCAGTCAAGTGACTCAGATAGGTAATATGATCATGATAGTATAGTTTTATGAACTTATCTCATAATGACAATAATTCTAGAAATGTGATTCAAATACTACAAGTTGATTAGCTACAACTTAGTATACCATCACCACAACAATATCTAAATATTGAAACCTTTTGTCTAAAATAGCATTATGCAATAGAAATTTCTGTGATGATAGAAATGTTTTCTATGCTGTCTAGTATTGTAACCACTAATCATTCATGGCTATTGAGCATTCATGATATAAATAGTGTAACTAATTGAAAATTTAATTTAATTGAATTTGAATTAACTTAATATTAAATTTTAATAGCTTTGTATGATTAGCTGCTATGTTAATAAACTACAGTGTTGTAAGACTTTCTTTCCTGGATGTTGCTTTTATAGAACATAAAAGAATTCAGATAGTTTATGCTTCAATGGTGACAATACTATTCTTTATCGATGAGTTATTTCTTTAGAAATATTACACATACATTTATTAAAGGTACTGTGAAATGTTACCAACTTAGAAGCTCCACTAGGATCATTTTGTGTGTTTCTGTTATGATTGATCAGATTTTGTATTTTTAGTTTAACTCTCAGAAGTAACCTTTTCTTTGATTCCCAGGCCTTGGTGGGCAGAACATATTGAATTCTCAAATATCAATAGAGCTGACATTTATTTTTGTAATGATATAACATTGCTATCAGATGCATCATTTTGTGCATTGTTTTTCTTCATTTGTCACAATTTTTCTTTCTTAACCAGAAAAAAAATCAAAAAGAGTTGTTGAGATAAATTCATAGGTTTGAGATAAAGTTAAATGCACAAATAGAAGTATCACATTTTAATTTTTTGCTCTGTTGAATACAAGTATTAATGAAACTCAATTGGACATCCTATACATACCTGCAGTGGTTAGTACTGTTGTGCCCAATGCATCGTAAAAGACTCCCGGAGTAAAACAAAAGTACATGTAGGAAGGAAAATATCAAAGACCTCTACTGTTCTTTGAGCCCATTGTACAATTATAGGAAAGTAAAATGGAACGAGTTTCTCAAAAAAAAAAAAAAAAAATACTGATCACCATATATAATTTTAGGAGGCTAAAAGAGTATTCAGAAAAACTTGTAGATGTAATACATCCATAAATTCTATTGCCCAGTAATACTTGTGCCCTGTCATGTGAGATATTAGATTTTTTCAGAGTTACTAATTCCTCAGTTTGGCCAGTTTATCTAATATGCACTTCAAACTGTTAGTTTAATTAAACTTATAATTCCCACCATGAATTGGTATATTGGAATGACTGTACATTCCACAATCTTTGTACATGCATTTCAAGGGCAGAGAAGTAAAAAAAAAAAAAAAAAAAATGACTCACAAAACACTCTCTGCTCCCTGCAGACACAGAAACATGGATGTGATATTACAAACATTCTCTTGAAAGCATAAGAAAAAAATGTAAGATGGTAAGCAAAAGCCTAAAAGTTTTTTGTTTGGTTGGTTTGTTTCTTTTGAAATCAAAAAAGAACTAAAAAATGGAGCAAGCTTTCAGTTTTCACCATCAGGAAACATTTCTTCATCTCTGTCATCTACAAAAATAGTGTAATATTAAAGAATCCTTGTTAAAATGACTACTAAAGGATTTTGAAGTAAATTGAATTAAGAAAGGATTGAGATGAAGGACAAAGAAGTATGATGAATCAAGAAAGAGGTAAATATGTAAATTAATAAAATATGTATTAAAAATAATACAAATAATGATGATAAGCTGGAGACACAACAGTACTGACTACAACGGGCATCTAAAATGAGTATGTTAGTACTAAAATACTAAACAACAGAATATAAAATGGGAGAGGAATGTTTGGAATCTTACCATGTACTGTTTAAGATAAACAATGATAAGCTTAGGCAATATTAAGTCAGGTTTGTCTATTGAATTTTTAAAGGTAACCATGAAAAGGGCAGATATAAAATAGAAAGTGAAATAGGGGAATAAAGGAATATCAATCATTACAACAGAAGTGCTAAAAGAGAAAATAAGGTTGCGTAGAACTAGAAAGTAAAATTCAAATCACAAAATAAAATTGCAAAAATGAATACGGATTTAAATTATCACAAAACATGTTGACTCAACTTGCCAATTAGCAAGTGAATTAGGTAGAATGTAATATTCAACGAAATCTTAATTTATTCAACACAGCCATTGTTCTAGGAAGCTAGCGATATGGTAGAAAACACTACAGAAATAAACAACTTGCCTTATGGAATTCACGAGCTAGTGGCAGGAAAAAAAAAAAGACAGATAAACAAAATGTATTTTCTGTGTAGTGGAAAATGCAATGAGAAAAAGTCAAGCAGGATGGAAGAAAAATGCAACTGGTGTGGAGACTGAAAGAATGTTTCAGGAATGTCCTAGAGAAGATAAAGACAAAGCTACCTTCCATATCATAAGAATAAAGCAAAGTTTTAAAGTCAAAGGAAGGATAAAGGTGCACCTGACAAAGGCGAACAAAGAGAAAGCTGGTGGGCTTGTTCATATCATACAACACAGACTTTCATTTCCGGTCCTTGACCCGATCATTAGAAGTACAAATTTTGAACTTTTGTAGACTAGTTAGAACAACTTCAAAATATTCATTCTCCAAAAGGATGCAATTATAAGGAGAAACTAAAAGACACACAATAGAAATGAGAGTTTGTTTAAACTTTTGCATTCATTTATAGAGCAAGGGAAAATATAAAAATGAAATTTTGAAATTATTAAATCCGATTTAGTGTATATTGCACAATGCAATTAGAGAACATAAATTATTTATATGTTTACATGAAACATTTATAAAAATTGACCAAATATTGGACCATGAAACAAGACACATTAAAAATTCACTGTGATATCGATGACATACTCTGAACACATAATAGAAGACCTAAATAAATGTGAAAACATGCTATAGCCATAAGTGAGGAAACTCTATCAAAAAGCCTTTTGTTTGAAATTTAATCTATATATGAAGTTCAATTCCAATAATATACATATAGTATTTTTAGGGATCTTTATAATTTTTTCAACCTGTAAAAATAATGGCCAAGTATACCAAGAGAATTATGAAGTACAAGGAATGGGCCCACACATGTATGGCAATTTGCTATATAACGGGGATGGCATTAATATAAAATGATTGAATTATAGAATATTTAATAAATCCTGCAGGATACATTAGAAAAATATGGAACAATATGAAACATATATACATCGTATCCTTGTATTACAAATTCAGAAGTAATTTAAAGAATGCTTCTTTAATTCAGAAGCATTTTAAGATAAAGTTGATAATACGAATAACATATAAATTATACTCACAAGATTATAAACCCAAACACCGGCACATGTGCACAAGGAAACATTATGCCAAAAATAATATATTGCAATAGCACAAATTTTGAAACAACCTAAATTTTACCCTCCGTTGAATAGACACATATATTTATTTTGACTTTATACTGATTAAAGCCTTATACAGCATTAAAAATTAATCATTACATATTGCATATACACCCAAAAATGATTTGCAGGACACCATATGAATGAAAATTACCAAATTCAGTTTTGTAGTTGTCTTAAGGATTTGATAAACAGAGCTTCCCAGAAAAAAAGTCTCATATGTTATAAGAAACTGTTGTATCAGAAACCTTCCAGTCACAAAGTGAACAGGAGCTTGTCCAAACACATAATAAAGCAACAGTGGTTAATTTTTTATATAAGAGAAAATAAGATAAATAAGTGAAATATATTCCACATAAATTTGGAAAAGTCTTCAGAAAAATATCCATAAAATATAAATAGTAAAGTTCATTTCAATTTTGATTAAGGTGAGATTTCAATTTTTCAAGAAGTAAAAGTAATGTTTAAGCCTTTCATTGTTTTTTCTATGTTGATGATTCCAATATAATCCTCTCACCGTAGAGTCAGGTCATGCAGTTACCATCTGACCTCTATAAATTATCATTCAAATACTCTGTGGAGACTATTAATTCAATACTGAGCCCATGTAGACATATTCCTTTATGGACGAAAATGTATGTGTTTGTGTGTATGTTTATGTATATGTATACATGTATTCTATATGTGATTTTTTCTCTCCTTATATCCCAGTTCCAGGTATCATTATCTACATGCTACCGGTCATTAAAGCCTGAAATACTAAATCATATCTCACCCTTTTCTCACCCTAGTTCCTGCATCTGTTGAGATGTATTTTATCTCTAAGTCTATATTACCTCTGTTTCCTATAGTCAATTTTCCATGATAAAATTCATTATACCTCATCAGCGTACTGTATTGCTTCTCCTGTTCTTCTTACATACAGTCTGTGTTCCACCAATACATCACCCTTCCACCGAGTGCAAGGTTCGTATTTTTAAGGGTCCTTGGCTCTGTTTTAAACCACCCCCACCTAAGTCTATACTTCTTAATTTCTGCCAAATTAAAAACTATTGTTGCTGTTATTATCATTAAAATGTCTGTTATCCAGAACCCTGTCATCTCCCCGTTCAGGCACACTATATTTTTAAAACTCAAATTTGAACTTTAATATTTTTAATCATTCTCCTATACACCTTTCTTCACATTATCTTCTCTTCCTAGGAATGCGTAAATTACAGCAAATGGCCACAATCTCTGCTCACCATGGTTTTATTTCATTTTTAAGCCTGGTTCCTGTCTTTATCTAATTTTTTAACTGTCATCATAAGTTTTTTTTAATTTCAAAATATTACAGGGTACAAATATTTTTGGTTACATGTATCGATTCTGTTATGCTTGGATCAGGGTCATGGGTGTTGCCTGGCACCCAGATAGTGTTCATTGTACCTGTCAGTAGGTTTTAGACCATCCTCTCCTCTCCCCCCCACTGCTTAATTTCCATGGTGTTTTCCTTCCCTCTGTGCACATGTGAACTCATCAGTTAGTTCCAATTTAATACTGAGTAAACTTGGTGTTTGTTTTTCCATTCTTTAGATACTTCACTTAGGATAATGGTCTCCATCCACATTGTTTCAAAAGGCCTTAATTCATCCTTCTTTGTGGCTACATAGTATTGCATAATATACATATACCAAATTTTGTTAATCCACTCATATATTGATGGGCACTTGGGTTAATTCCACAGCTTTGAAGTTGTGAATTGTACTGCAATAAACATTCATGTGTAAGTGTCGTTTTGATAAAGTGACTTCTCAAATGTCAATGAAACTATTTCCATAAGCACAGCCTTTGGTCAAAATAACCTCTCTCTTTTAAGCTACCGTGTTTTCATAAGATATTTTATGACCCTTATTATACTGTATAATGCATTCGTGTGTGTGCGTACCCCACATACACATAAATATACCTTAACGCTCAACTGCTATAATGTTGATCCTCTGAGTTCAGAACCAGAATCTTATTATGTTCAGATGCTTCTCAACTTATGATGCAGTTTTGTCCTGATAAACCCACAGTAAGTCGAAAATATCATTAAAGCAAAAATGCATTTAATATACCTAAACTACCAAACATCATAGCTTAGTCCAGCTCTGTGCTTAGCACTATTACATTAGTCTACAGTTGAGTAAAATTATCTAACACAGAGCCTGTTTTAAAATAAAATGTGAATATCTCATGTAATTTCTTGAATGGTGTATATTTTATCAAAATTGCCATGGTTTTGCATCATCATAAAGTCAAAAAATCGTAAATCAAATTTTTGTAACTTGGGAGCTGTCTTTATTAGTTCTCCTAGTGCCCAAGAGGGTCCTTTGTACATATTGAATTAGGTTCATTCAAAAAATAAAGGCACTAGGTAGCTAGAGTCTGAATATGTAATTCAGACTACGAATGTATATGATATACATGAATAAGTATAAGTCTATACAATATAGATCCAGCTGGTAATTTGCTTTAATTGTGAAAGTAGTTGTATACATTCCAATATTGCATTATCTTTGAAATCAAAATTTCTGTATCCCTGGTGTCAACTATATTGAAAGAAAAATGAAAGTGAAAACTTGCACTATACTCATACATAAAGCACATTAAGAAAGTAACTTCATGGAAACAGAGAATGCAAAAATCTTGCACTTTATTTCCAGAGCTAAGACGTCAGCACTGCCAAGCAATTGCTGTGAGTTGGAAAACATTCTGGATATTGATATTCAATATTTTTAACCTTTTGTCAGTAGGTGATGAATTAACTCAGCTCCAAGGCTGTTTCAGTTGACAGTGAGAGCTGATTTAACTCATTTCTCACTGCAGGGAGAAGAATCGGATCCAGGGAGAACAGCCAATAGAAAAAAGAAAATGAATTAAAAATAAAATCAGTGCACTCGTACTTTAGCACTGCTAGGCATTCCAGAAACTCAGGGGTAATTAACATTCTTAATATAAAATATTGATGCTATGCAGTATTAATGCAGTATCACAGTAAGAAGTGACAGTGTTTAATGTTTCATAGCAGCCTCCTAGCTGAGCATAGAACTTCTTTTCACAAGCAAAGGAATTTAATTTTAGATTCAAAATATATTGAAACCCTTTAGATGGAATACAATTAACTCTTTCTTGTTTTCTATCTTTACTATCTTACATTACTCCTATGCAATAAGACAGCCTCATTTTAAATCACTGCTTTCCATTAGTTTGTACATTTGGGTAAGTTTCTTGATATCTTGGTGCTTCCATATTTGGAGCAACAAGAAATATAAATCACATCATTATCTAAATCAGTCACTTTATTAATAATTACAAAATTGTGGCTTTCTAATTTATTCAATCTTTTTGCATTTATTAGTTGAAACTATTCTGTTTTAACTCCTTACTCCTGCATCTAGTAGGGTTTGGTAAGCTGGAAATGCAGTCCATATAGGAAGTACAGAATAAACTCTTAATTGTACTCATTTAACTATTAATTTTCACCATAATGAGTTGGTGCCCTCGAAAATTCTACTATTCTAAGACGATAAGAATTGTTTTCTCTCTCTGTGATTGATTTCATATTATATTAGAAAATAAAAATGAAAGAAAGCTTTCTTTTATTCAATTCACATATGAGATTACTGTTCTTTCCTGAAAAGCTTATTTCCCACACAGAATTATCATAATTACTTACATTCTTTATCCTACAATATGGAAAATTATGCATGAAGTATGTTCAAGGTAACAATAATACAACTGGATAAAGTTTAAGGCTTATTTGCATTTATTTTTTCCTTAGATATACGGCTTTGAGAATATATAAAAAAATTAAACTAATTTTTCTCCTATGAGATTATGTCACCAAAATTACATGTAATAAGCTATATTTGTTTCATCTTATTTTATTTTAAGACTTCTTCCTTATTTTTTTCTCACCTCACTTTTTGATTATGTAAAACATTTATATGACTGAAATGTCAAAATTATAGGTACATTCACAGGAATTCCTTCCATCCCTGTTCCTTCCATTTTGTTCCTCCCTCTCCCTAAAAGTAATAAATATTTTTAGTGTTTTTTTCTGAGTGTTCATTAGCTTTTTGCAAATATAATCATGGTTTATGTGTGTGTGCGCTTGCTTTTCACCTTATTTTTCGAAAGGCAGCATATATTCTGCTTTGCGTATTACCCTTTTCACTTAACAATACGTTTTTATGGATCAGCTTATATTATTTTGTAGAGCCTTTGCTTATGTGGCTTTACAATAGCCTAGTACTCTTTTTGTGACTGTAGAATGTTATGTTTTTTTTATCCAGTTCTTTATGGATGGACATTTTGATTGTTTCTAACATTGCTATTGCAAAAAATGCTGGAGTAAACAACTTTGTTCATAAACCATTTTGCAAGTGTATTGTTAGGATAGATTTTTAGAAGTGGGATGCCTGTACTGAAAAACAGATGCATACGTAATTTCCCTAGATGTCACTATGTTCCTCTCCACAGGGGTTGTGACATTTTGCATTTTCATCAATGGTGTATGAGATATATTGTCACACTTGAGATTTTTGTCAGTCTGACGATGAAAAATTACACGTTTATTTTGACTTTCTCTTGTTCTCTGTAAGGTTGAGTGGTCTTTTTATGTATTAAAGAAGGATTTATATTTATTTTTCTGTGACTAGTGTGTCCATTTTCCCCATGTTCTTTATGTATTTTGGTCTTTATCTTTTAAATGTTTAGAAGCTGTTGTCTTAAGCTGGGAATATATTTTCAGTGTTTGTGTATCATCTTTTGAATTTGCTTATGGTTGTGTTTTGTTTCATTTTGGTTTTGCCATGAATTATTCTTTATAAAATAGTATAAATATAATTACCTTATTAATCGGCCCTTATGTATTCACTTGCTGCATAGCATTGAAAAGCTGTAGATCAGGAGTCTGGAATACAATCATAAATATAATTACTATTGTCTGAAAGTTTGTGTACTCTCAAAACTCAATAATTGAATTTTAACCCCCACAGTGATGTTATTATGAAGTTATTATGATGTTATTATGAAGTGGCACCTTTTCAAGGGTGATAGGCCATGATGGTGGAATTCTCATGAATGGATTGGTGGCCTTGTAAAAGAGCCCCAGAGAGCTGGCTTGCCAATTCTACCAGCTTCAAAACTGTGACAAACACATTTCTGTTGTGTATAGGCTACCCAGTTTATGGCATTTTGCTATAGCAGTCCAGATGGACTAAGACAAATATTATAGTGGATGAGATAGACATTAAACAGATAATTTAAACATAGAGCAAACAGTTCAATATGTGGATATGTATGGGGAACACACAAACACAATAGGGCTTATTTGATGCCTTATCAGAAGTATATCTTTTTTTTTATCCTAGACTCTAAAAATTAACATATTGTTTCTATTTTTGTCTTAATAAATATGTAATTGATATTTGCAGAAGTTGGTTTGCTTATATTGAATTACTATTTGTTTGTTTCACATCTAGATATGACAGAGGAACAGGTAATGTATTATATTTACCCTTTTGCCAAACATAACTATATTAAAGCCAGAAAAAATATAGAAAGCAATGGTTTTCAGAAAAAGAGAAACAGGCATTGAGGGTTAAAGATTACTGAAGGAAGAAAAACAAGGTGAATTTTATTATTGCATCAGTTTTCTGCCTGCAAAGAGTTTCTGTCTATGCTTTAGGGAAATGTCTCACTGAGTGGAAGTGACAGATTTCAGAGTTTAGGGTGGCCAAGGCAGCTAGAATTTGCACAGCAAAATGCATTAGAGGAGAGAACCGCAATGCAATGCTCATCCTGAGTATTTAATTTTTATATAAAGTATTTAAGTTATTAAGCATGAAACATCTAATTTCCTTAAGTACTAAGTTTGACAGTAGCTATCTCTGACATTTCACTTTGGCACTTCTTGTTTTATTTTTATTGTGAAGGTATACCCTCGTTCTTTCAAACACACAGTTTGGCTTGTGATTGTCTTTCAAATAATTTTAGAACAATTTTTGTGAAACCATGGATAAGTAAAAAATTTGTGATATTTTCAAATATGAGTTCCCTTGTGGAACCAACGCAGTGCAGACAGCTTGAAATATCAACAAAGCATTTGGGAACGATGTGGCTAATGAACACGCAGTAGTACATCGATGGGTTGAGAAGTTCTGTTTTAGTGATTTTAATCTTGAAAACGAGCCACATGAGCAACCTGAGACCAAGGTGCATAATGATGAGCTGAAAGCTGTAGTAGAAGTGAATCCATCTCAGGCTACACATGAATTATCAGCAAGGTTTGATATTCCAACAATGTTGGACCATTTGAAACAAATAGGCAAGGTAAATAAGCTGGATAGATGGGTACCTCATGAATTAAATGTTTTCAGCAGAGAAATCATCTCAAAGCTTGCCTTTCTTTGCTATCACTACATAAAGGTGAACTATTTCTACATCGTATTGTTATGTGTGACGAAAAATCATTTCTTTTTGACAATCACAAGCATTCGGCACAATGGTTGGATATAGATGAAGTGCTGAGACATGGTCCAAAATGGAATATTCATTAAAAAAAAGAAGCTAATTATGTCTGTTTTGTAGTCCGGCACTGGTATTATCAACTACAGCTCCTTGAAACCTGGTCAATCGATTACAGCAGATGTCTACTGCAACCAAGTGGATAAAATGATGAGGATGCTTTTGATTAAGCAGCTGAGATTGGTCAATAGAGAGACAGGCCAATCCTCTTGCAAGACAATGCTGGACCACATGTTGCACAATATTGTTCACACTACCAGATGTTGGACTTAGATACTTTCTGTCATCCACTGTATTCACCAGACCTGGCACCAACTACCACTTCTTCCAGGCTTTACACCACTTCTTACAAGAAAAAATACTCAATTCTCAACAAGCTGTGGAAGATACCTTTGGCAATTTCATCACCACTTGCCCTCCAGGCTTCTTCACTGTTGGCATAAACAAGCTACCATTAAGATGGTGAAACTGTGTCGACAGTGCAGGTTCATGCTTTGATTAATTGTACTGCTTCTTGTTTGAGGTATAATAAATTAAATTGTTCATGTGTAATCAGACATTTCATATTTTGCCTTCCCATATGATTACTTCATTATTATTTTAAATAAGAATAACATGCAGGTATGACAGGAAAATTGGCACATTATCTTCATGTTTCCAAAAACTTTTTTTCTATTCTATTTTTAAAATACAATTTTTTAAAAGTCCAGCAAATGCATAATCTATACAAGTGTATGGATTTTGATTATTAAACAGTTCAATTTATGTGGAAAAATATGTATTTTTCTTAGGTTGATAATTTTAATAA
Source organism: Indri indri (assembly GCA_004363605.1). Lineage (NCBI taxonomy): Eukaryota > Metazoa > Chordata > Mammalia > Primates > Indriidae > Indri > Indri indri. The sequence continues at coordinate 3,810 of RJWJ010014797.1, read as the reverse complement.
TCAGCACAGGATTTTTTGCTGTAGATATAATTTCCATTTCTAAAATTATTGTGAGGAAAAAAAGGCTGAGAAATCAAGAAGAAAGGTGAATATTAAAGACACAGGGAATTTTAGGCTCCCAAATGCTGGGGTTTCATCATTTTCCCGAATGTTTATTTTTGGTCTTGTTGTAAAGTCAGTAACTGGTTTTAATTTTCTATTGTTTTATTTTGTATTTCTTAATTTTGGGGAAATTTTGAAACTACATTTAAGAAAGGAAAAGGAAGACCAACTGTTTTTCCCAGGTACTGGGATCAAAGGTCAAATATTAGAATAAATGATGTTCCTAGTACCCCTATCACTTAGGACATTTTAAGGATTTTAGGAGCTCTGTGTCAAAATACTGGGGCATGTATATACATATATATTTGTCTATTTATATAGATATCTGCATGAGCAAACACTTTTATGATTCTCAGTTATGTTGTTTTCTGTGAAATAAATATATACTATATATAATATATAAGTTGTATAGGTAAATATATAAAAATAATATGTTTTATTTCACAGAAAACAACATAACTGAGAATCATATAAGTCTATGTTTGCTCACCTAGCACTGTAACTCTAAGAACCTTTTCCCCCTCAAAGGTATTTTCATTGTTTATATAATACGACTTAGTTAAATTTATTGGCTAAAAATGTCCTTGTATTCAGACAGAATATACAAATTCAAACCCAATGCTGTGAAATGTCACCACAAGGCACTAAAGTATTACTGATAAGGAAATTCTTAGTTGAAAAAAAATAAAATACATAGGGTTCACTTTCTCCTGTAAGAGTGTTGACTCTGGCAAAGGCATGACAACAGAGTAAATTTCTGAGTTTGAACAGTTGGAAGCAGGAAGAGAAAGAAAAACATCACAAACCCAGATTTCCAGTCCAAACCTTGTCATTTCCTTTCCAAATTCAGCATCCTTGTTCATTTGTAATTCTGGACTGTAGGCACATTTGATCATTTCATCTATTGCTCTTTCATAGATTTAATACTCTACCTCTCTGTACATATTTCCATATTTATTTATAGTAAATATGCTGTATTTTGTAGACTGGGAAGCATTTGAAAACCAGTACTCTACTTTCCTTCTTCGTATAGGAGTCAGAGATTTTAGATGGACTAATTTTCTGATATAAAGAGATATTGGATTGAAATCTGAGTTAGAACCATCTCAAGCAGATAATTGTTGAAACACTTCTCTCTACTTCATTGTCTCATATTCTCTTAATTGCTTCTCTTCTAATAAATGTTACCAAAATATCTAGCCCTTTCACTGCTAAGCGGATCAGGTGTGTTATATACAGTTGTCCAATCATTCTTAAATACCCCTCTGCTTTACTCTGCTATCCCTTGAGGCTGGTTTTTCCATGAAATACAGGAGAAGGTTTCTTCAGATTGTGTGTATCCAAAAAGTAATAATTACAATATATGAGTAAATTTGGCTTTTCCTATGTGAAAATAAAAACGACAAAATATGGTATAAAAGGAAGTATTCTTTTTTCTTTTTTTCCCCCTTAATAGCAGCTATATTAGGACATTTTAAAAAGACAGGCATTGACTCCAGTCAAAGGAAAATAAGTTACAGTTAATGAGACTAAATTCTATTCCATAGAGAATCTGGTTTATAGCAGTATCCACTGGCACTGAAAAGGAAAGTGGATGAAAGCACTAAAGGGGAGATGAAAGACAAGGAAGGACCATCTCGACAGTTATAATGTGGTAGAAGAACCTGGCACTTAAATTCTTCAAGTCCCGAATTTTAAGAGAACTCATCTAAACTTTCCCTTTATTTAAACCCGCCCCTGTCTTCAGTCCATAACTGCTGTCTTGGATCTTGAACTTCTTCAATGCTAATCCTAAAATTCTCAGAATTGTAGATAAGGGAATTAAAAAAAGGTCAGAGCTTCAATCAGGATGAAATTTCTGGAACAAGAATCAAATTTATTACTAGGAGTAGGAGCATGACTTTCAATGCAAATTAGCTCAGACTCTGTAATGCTCTGAATAGTCTCTTGGGTATATCTGTCTAGACCAGAAAGCCTAGACTATCACACTAATTCTGTAGCTGCTGGCAGCATGTGCCTATTTAAATTTACATTTACATTAATTAAATTTAAGTAAAATTATAAGTTTAGTTTCTCAATTGCACTAGTTATGTGTTAACTGGTGCTAGTAACCACCAGATTGAAGAATGTGGATTGTAGGATGTTTCCATCATTGCGGAAAGTTCTACTGGACAGTGCAGCTTAAAATCCCATGGTTTTTAAAGTAGAAATAACAGAAGTGGGTTCTAGCAATGGCAAGGGAGATTGTCTTTCAGGTTCTCCAATGATAACTCTGAATAAGTTTCTCCTAAAGCACTCCTAATCAAAGACAGTACAGCATAATTATGTAAAGCACCAGCACAAGCTAGACTGCATAGGAACGATCCTGATTTTCATAATGTACTGACAGACTGTTTGGCAAAGTTACTTTATCATGCTCTATTACAGTTTTCTCATGAAAAAATTGAAATACTAATAGTAGCTACATCATATGGCTGTTTGAGGTTTTTTAAAATACTTTATTGAGGTATGATTGACATGCAAATAGCTATAAATATTTAATATACACAATGTGATGAATTTGGAAACAAATATACACCTGTGAAACTGTCACCACAATCTATTCCGTAAATCCATCCATCACTTCCAAAAGTTTTCTCCTGCCCTAGTTATTTACTCATTTATTGATTTAATTATTATTATCACGTGTGTATGATAAGAACACTTATCATAAGATATAACTCTTAGCAATTTTTAAGTACAGAATATAGTATTATGAACTGTAGGTATTATGCTTTATAGGAGATCTCCAGGACTTATTCATCTTGCATGATGAAACTTGGTACCCTTTGACTGATACCTCCCTATTTCACCCTCACCCTGGTCCCTTGTAACCACCAATCTATTCTCTGCTTCTATGAGTTCGACTAATTCACATACCTTATACAAATGGTGTTCATCTTTCTGTAGCTGGTTTATTTACTTAACATAATGTCCTCCAGGTTAATCCATGTTGTTGTAAAAGACAGTATTTCCTCATTTTTAAAGCTGAATAATATTCCATTGTATTTGTATGTCACATTTTCTTTATATATTCATCTGTTGATGAACATTTATGTTGCATCCATACTTTGTATACTGTGAATGATGCTACAATGAACACAAGAGTGTAGATATTTCTTGTAAATGTTGATTTCATCTCCTTTGGCCATTTTCCCGGAAATGGGATTGCTGGATCATATGGTAGTTCTATTTTTAATTTTTTTGAGGAAACTTCATACTGTTTTCCATAGTAGCTGTACTGATGTACATTTTTACCAAGAGTGTGTAAAGACTCTCTTTTCTCCATATCTTCATCATGCTTCTTATTTTTGGAGGGATTTTTTTGCGTTTTTAATAGCTATCCTAATTAGTTTGAGGTGATATTTCATTGTGGTTTTAATTTGCATTTCCCTTATGATTAGTTATGTTGAAAACTCTTTCATATACCTATTCACCATTTGTATGTGTTCTTTGGAGAAATATTTATTCAGCTCTTATTTGGGTTGTTTGTTTTATTGATTTTTAGTTGCAGGAGTTACTTAAACAATTTGAATATAAGCTGTTTATCAGATATATGGTGTGCAAATATTTTCTCCCATTTGTAGATTGTCTTTTCTTTTTGTTGATTATTTCCTTTGGCTGTGCATAAGCTTTTTTTTTTTTTTTTTTTTTTTTTTTTTTTTTTTT
>RJWJ010014796.1:0-37282 GCA_004363605.1 Indri indri | reverse complement strand
GAGAATGGTATTTTTCCCAGCACCTTTCCCAAAGCGTCTCATCACCGATGTGACTTGCTGTGCTCAGTTGATCCTTCTGTGCCCCGAATCCCCAAATGGAATCAGTTGCCTCCTTGGTGCTTTAATTGCAGCTGACTCAGCTGATCTCAAAAGCTGTGATGTATGTTCCTGACTTGTTCAGAAACTGCAATGTTAATTATAATACAGGTTGAGTATCCCTTATCCAAAATGCTTGCGACCAGAAGTTGTTTGAGATTTTGGATTCTCAGTTTAGGGATACCTACAACTGTAAATGTTTGAAAACTGAAGTCAAATTAAAGGACCCCTGGGCTTGGCTTTCCTTCCCATCCCATTATCAAAATCCAACCTTGGGTGAGCATTTAGTTTCAGGGAAATGGCTGGGCCTGCAGAGCAGCTCTTTAGCCCTGTTCTGTGTCTCTGCAGCAGGGGGAGTTTTAGTGATGCTTGGTGCTTTCATTTATTTTGTGAGCCACTGGGAGGGGAGAGGAGGGAAAAGGTCCAAGTCAAACCTTTCATCTATGGTCCAGCAGCTTGACGTCCTCAGAGAGAGAATTGGGCTGAAGAATCCCCAAAGGTAAGAAAGTCCCCATCATTGCAGGTCACAGGGCATTTGAGTTGGACGGAATGGAGTGGTCATTGCAATAGGGCAGCATCGCAAGGAAGCCACATGCCTGCTTTGCCAAAGCTTCGCCCTTTGCCACGAAGCTCTCTATCTTCCTCCTCACTCTGTCTCCTTCCTGCCACTTTCTCTTGCTTCAGGGAGGTTCAGAGAAAAGGCTTCAATTCTCCACAAGATCGCCAAGAAGAAATGCCAGGTGGATGAGAACGAGAGGCAGAATGGGGCTGCCAATCACGTGGGTGAGTGCAGGGACACTTACGTCCCGTGCATTTCCGGGGGGCCGGGGATCAGAGGGGAGCAGAAAGGCAGGACCCAGCGTGGGTACCCCTGACTGGGTGCAGACACAGACTCCTGCAGCTCACCCCTTCCCTGGGGGACAGAAAATGAGTCCCTCTTCCTAGAGTGGGCACAGGGCATGAATGGACACAGTATGTCACTAGTAACTCTAGGGGAAGTCCAAGAAGAGTAAAATGATTCTCTGAGGAGCCTGAAGTAAATCAGCACCTAAACAGGCATCTCCATTCAAGAGTAGAAAATCACTTTATTTCAGGAATTCCACATAAAGAGGACACACACACACACACACGCACACGCACATGCCATTTAATGTTTAACCAAAGGTGAGAGTCCCGCTTCTGTAATTCTTGCCTGGTAACTAGATTTTATACCATGACATTGCTTACGGAGTCCCTTGGAGATAAAGCTGCCTTTCCTTTCCTAAGAATTCAGCAACATCAGCCCAGGTCTCTTTTGGCTGACTTTTTCAGAGGTCCTATGTGACCAGATTGTGACATTCAGGCACCTTATTTTAACTTGGAACATGATGTTCCTTCTCTCCTGTCTGTAGCTATAATCTAGTTCTCTAATTCTAAATTCAAACTAAATTTAACCTGATCTGGATCTATGCTATAAACGAAGCTATTACCCAAGTAACTAAAATTATCTGCAGACAAAATTCAACAGTTTTGCACTCAAAATACATGACACTCCATAGAAGAATTTCTGTCTCTCCTGTTGTCTTGACTTCTAGCTCAGGGAAAATTCTTGGCCAAGAAATAATCAAGATTCCATCGGGTATGAAAAGAAAAACTGGAAGTCAGCTAAAATGTTAACAATAGTTACTTCTTGAACTATTGAAATACATAGTTCATAATTGGGATTAATATTTTTTTCTCTGCTCCTTTATGCGTTTGTGAACTTGGACAAAGTTTTCAGAATGAGCACATTCTGCTCTTGTATTACAAAAATGTAAAGCCACATCATGAAATTCTATTGCATAGGTTAAGTTCTGCTTGTGATATTTAGGTTCAATGACGCAAGCTATTTTTTCTGCTGCACTTGTTGATTGCTCTTTTGTACAATAGGATAGCTTGGAGTAAAAGACTTAGATCCCTGGGTTCAGTCTCAGTCTTCTCCCTAATGATTGGCTGACCTTAGATTTGGATTTAACCTCTTACGAGGAGGTAGCACACTAACTCCAAGGACCCTTCCAATGTTGGGTCTCTGAAAGACTTTATAACTAGAAAATAATGTCTGTCTACAATCTATGCTTTTTAAATAAGCTCAAGATTTATTTTCATATTTCTTTGGTGATGAAACCTCCGCCTGCTGTGTAAAAGCCCTCTGTAAGCTAAGATGGGCATACTCGGGTTAGACATTATGCCTGGCAGGTAGTTACTTCTCATCTGTTCGTGTCTGTTCTTGGAACATCTTAACTCCCGTCTGGTACCCAGTATCCTCTGTTGCTAGGGTCAAGTTTAGCCATTGCAGGCTGATCCTAAGGTTGTACCATTTCAGCCAATACACTCCTCCAAAAACAATTTTAATATTCCCCAAGATACTTAGAATTTTTTAGTTTAAATAACTATATCAAGCATACTAGGATAAACTGGCATAGCCACATGCAGCAGAATATCACATACATATCACTGTCACTACAAAAACTTGGAAAGATAAAATAAATTTGAGTTTCTATAGCTTTTCATATTTAAATCTATTTATGCCCCTGTATTCCACAACTAAATATATATATAAATAAACATAAACATTTCCCTATGATTTCCAAAATTTGGCTGCTTCAAACCCAACAATTTTGTATAACTCTCAAATTATTTTCCTAAGCACCAGGGAAAGAAATGTCTGTGCTTCTGAGGTTGCTGAAGGAAAGAAAAAACATTCTCCTACTTTATGAGCAGCCCGATCCTGCTCATCTCTGACATTCTGATATTCCCAGCAGCCCTGACCATGCACCACACAGCTGCCTTCCCTCCGAAATCCAGGAATTGACCCAGCACGGCCAGAGTGTGTGTTTTCAACAGGATCCTTTTTATTTCCCTCCCCCTAAAGTCCCGGCAGACCTCAAGGGTGCCTGAGCACTGACCACCTGCAGGTGTTCATCTCAGTTTTGAAATGAAAATCTTCTAGTAGAAGGCAGGTACCATAATAAGGATCCAAATAGTTTATGTTTTTTGCTTGCTTGCTCCACACCTGGCACTGTGCTAAGGGCTTATATGCATTTTCTCATTTAATCTTTACCAAAGTACCCTTTGATCATTGTTGTTAGTATAGCAGTAGCAATAGTAGCAGTAGTAGTACTGTTATCGTCACCCCAATTTTTCACATGAGGAAACTGAATCTCAGAGAGGTTGAGTCACTTGCCAAGGGTCACACAGCACAAGTTGTAGAGCCAGAGTATGAACCCAGGCCTGTCCGATTCCCAGTGGTACAGTCTCAGTGCTTAGTCACTACCCCAGAGTTCTCAACTCTCGGAGGAAAACTTGAATTTGCACTTGCTGACCTTTGGCTTCACTCTAGCCAAATGTTCTGTCTTATTCAGGAATGGCACACACTTTGACCTCTATTACTTGTCCAGCTTCCCTTTGCCTTGCTTGCAATAGGATACTCAGGTGTAGAATATGCTAAGTAGCATTCTCCAGGCATTTTGAGAAAAGCCAGGTTCCCAAGCCCGCCCTCCCCATGGCCATCTAGGCATTGGAAGACTTTCCATTCACAGAGCCTGCGACGATTAGAGCAATGAGTCTTGGAGGTCAACAAGCTGAACCCCTCATTTCATAGATAAGGTTCGCAAAACCCAAAGGAAGGAGGGGACTTGTGTAAGAGGACTGCCGGATCGTGGCAGAGTCAATTCTAGGATCCCGAAGCCCTAGCCAATATCCTTTGCAGAGTGCAGTAGGAAAGAACAGATCCTACTGTAAGAAGGTAGCTGAGGGGTGTGGCCCTGGGGACAAACAATAGTGTGTAGATTGGATATAGTTTGGGATTTTTAAATGTCTGAGTTCGTGTTCTTAAGTGGCTAGTTGGTAAAGTTGCCTAGACTAGAGGAAGACACACCGTGGGAGCTGACAGGGCACTCAAGACATCATGCCAGAGTGGGAGGCCGGGACCTTATCACCCCTCAGATATCACTGTCCTCTCCTTTGGCCCAACAGTTTAGGCTGTTCTTTTCCATCTGACTCTTTACCACCATTGAATCCATTTGCTTTCTTTGTGTGTGTGTTAAAATTATGTCACAGAAAAAATCGAACTTCCAAACAGCACCAGCACAGAAGTCGAAATGACACCACCCAGCGATGCTTCGGAACCCGTCCAAAATGGAAACCTCTCGCACAGCATTGAGGCTGCAGAAGTCCAGGTATGCCTTTTTGCCCTTGCTCTTCTGGGCTGCTGTTCTCACGGATGTCCTAGCGTAGCACTCATCGACGTCCTAGCGTAGCAGCACAGACCCTGTATTCTCCTGGGAAGCCCCAGCTCCCAGCTGGGTTGACACCAGGTCTCATTCATCCTTGTGTGTATTTCCCAGTGCCAGCCCAGGGCCGCATGTGCGTCAAGCTCTCCATACATGGAATGGATACATATATCCTCTAAGCCACTGTTTCTCACAGGGAGGTTGGAAGACTCGTGCATCAGAACCTCCTAGGGGTAAACATGCTGATCCCTGGGCCATATCCAGACCTGAGGGAAGCAGCGCCCAGGAAGTAGCATTTTTAATTAGCTTCCCTGGTGATTTTTAACATATGATAAAATTTGACAGCTGCTGCAGTCTAATCCTTTCTCTGTGTCTTTAAGGTTGGGGTTAAATAATAAAGCAACCACAGCCACCTCAGTGAGACTCTTTGGCCTTCCCTGTCCCTGTGGGTGAAACGAACAGTCTCTGACCCAACCCACTGTTCAATGGCACAACCAGCTGAGCTGTTTGACCTAGTAATCAGAGCACCTACTGTGTGCCGCGGATTTGGTACTGGGCAGTTTACATATGTTATCACCTTTAAACCTCGCAGCTGAAGGTGTAGGCATCAGTATCTCCATTTCACATATGAGGAAGCTGGGGCTCAGTGAGACGAAGTAGTTAATGGGGATTTCCCGGCTTGTAGGAAGCAAACCTGAGACTGGATCTCAGGCTATCTTAACTCAGTGCCTGTGCTGTTTCCACCACTGCCTCTAGACCACAGCTGCTCAAAAAGTAGGCAGAACCTCTGCTGGTGCTTATTAGATTTCTGGATCTCATCCTGATCGAGTGAATCAGATTTCTAAGGCATGGAGCCCCAAGCTTGCATTTTAATCAGGTATTTTAAAACTTGCATTTTAATGAGGTCAGTGCTTCTCACACTTTAATGAGCTTACAAATTCTCCGGGGGGTGGGTAGGGGGGATGTCATGTTAAAATTCAGAATCCGATTTGCCAGGTCTGCAGTCTGCAGTGGGGCCCAGAGTCTGACATTCTGATGAACACCCCAGTGATATTATTAAAGCTGCTGGCCTAAGGAGCACACTTTCATAGCACTACTGAAGTGTGAAACCCACTCTTTAGGCAGAACTTTCCCAGTGAGTTGAAAAGTTACGCAGCGCTCACAAGTAGAAACCAGACCGCAGCCCAGACCCAGCACTCTCTCCTTCTTTATACCAAGAAGTACTCTTCAATAAAAGGGCTGTTGTACTTCTTAGGGAAAAAAACATGCCGATTATTGCCTGTCGCCCTTATTCCTGTTTCTAAGAAAGTTTCTTCGTTTAGAGGAAAGGGTAAGGAGCCTGCCGCTCCTTCTGCCCTCATCTCCTGTGCCTTCTAGGCTCCTCGCCCTCCTGCCCAGAGCCCTGCGGTCCCTTCGCATCAGCTCAGGAGTGAGCTGGCAGAGCGGCTTATGTCCACATGGATAAGCAGCATGTGGCGGCAGGAGGCAGGCCCCAGGGACATCTGGCTGCCCTTGGGGATGGCACGGTCACAGGTGTGCAGAGGGCAGCCTCCTCACCAGGACTCTCCATCTGGCTGTCAGAGGGACATCTGTGCCCCCACGAGGGAGGACCTTGCTGCAGGGGAACGTGAGAGTCCCAGCTGACCCCTCTCTGAGCAGAGCTGTGCCCCCAGGTCCCAATAAAGAGAAAAAGGACAGATTTGTGCACCACCCTGTCACGCTCAGAGCTCAAGAGCAAACAGGCCTTCAAAGACCCACCCCACCACAGCTGGCTGCAGGACAGCCTGGTGGTGAATTCCAGATCCGCCAGGGACAAGACACCTAACCTCACTGAGCTGTAGTTTCCTCATCTGTAAAGTACAGACAATAATAGTAACTTCTACCTTGGGGTTATTAGGAGGTTAAATGAGATGATGTACATAAAGCACTTAGCACAGAGCTAGATGCTAGATTATGTATATTACGTGTTACTGTACATTGTGTGCTCATACTTGCCATGTAAATTCCATTCAAGGTGTTTCTTCCCTGAATGAGCTCATTGTAGGTAAAATGAAAGGTTTTATGTATGTATATTTGGGGAGTATTCAGGGTATAAATAAATCAGCTGATAAACATTTGTGGTAGTTAAATAATTATGGCCCAGTGTGATCATGGAGGTCTATAGAAAGTGCTCCAGGAGCCAGCCAGAGGAAGAAATTGATCCTAACCAGGGAAGATGTTAAAACTCCATATCAGAGGTAACATTTCAGCTGGGCGTTGATGGGTGAGTAGGAGTTTGTCCCTCAGAGGAAAAAAACATAACCAAATGACAACATGTGCAAAAGTATAAAACCTTAAGAGGGAAATTCATGTTTAGTGATTGGTGATAAAGACAATAGGACTGGAGACTAAAATATAAGGTAACGAGTAACAAGAAATCCACCAGGAAAGGTAAATTGGCTTGAAATTCTTTATTTGTTTATCTAATCAAAAAATGTTGATTGTTCATCTAATATGTGTCAGAAAATGTACTGGGCACTAGAGAGACCCATATGTTCTAGCACAGCAGAGACTGTAAGTACAAACCAACACGATTATAGATGGCCTCAAAGGCCGTGATGGGATGGAAGGACAGTGGAGAGGCCCCTGCAGGTTGGGAGACGAGGGACGGCCTCACCTAGGCAGCGGTGTTTGAACCAAGATTGAACTTCAAGAAGGAGCCAGCCAGGGGAATAGCACCCACAAAGGCAGAAATAAACTTGGCTTGTTGTAGGAACAGAAAAATCCGTGTGACGGGAGAGGGGGGAATGGGAGGAGAGAGGGTGAGAGCAACGAATTTGGAGGGGAGGGCCAAGCAGAGTCGTCAAGCCTTGTAGACCATGATAGGGAAGTTGACTTCCTTCTAGGGCAGCAACAAGCCATTGGAGGTTCCTAGATGTGCTTTGTTGTTTGTCAAAGATCCCTGGGCCTGCAGTGCAGAGATTGGATTTGGGAGAAGGGTTTCCAGTGGGGCAGAGAGGTCATGGCAGGAGTTGAGGGAAAGAAATGATGGTGCGCGGACCAGTGCAGTAGACACAGAGGTGACGGGAAGTGCATGGAGCGTGAAGGACATCGTGTGCACTGCCAAGCAGTCTGGACTTCACCTTCTCGGGACGGGGGAACCATGAAAGACTTCAAGGGAGCAGTGGCAGCATCAGACTTGTTTTGTAGAAAGACAGCTCTTTTAGAATGGTCAAGAGGGCTCAGAATAGAAGAACACTGGACACAGCATCCCTGTTAGTTCAGAGATCGGTGCATTTGGTCCATGGGCCAAATCTGGCCCAAAGCCTGTTTCTATACAACCCATGAGACGAGAGTGGTTTTTACACTTTGAAAGGTTTTTTTTTTTTTTAAAAAAAAAAGGAAGCAATAGCAGCATATGTGACAGAGACCATATGGACCTCAAAGCCTAAAATATTTACTATCTGGCCCTTTACAGGAAAAGTTTGCCCATCCCTAGTTCCGACCATCTGTCTTAAGAAAAAAAGAAAGAAAGAAAAAAGAAATAAGGAAGCTCCTCATGTACTGATATGGAACGACCTTCAATACATGTTGCTTGGTGAAAAAGGCAACATGCCAAATTGTATCCCATATACTATATTTATATACCGGGAAATAACATACAAGCATTTGCTGGGGAGGCTGTCAAAGAAACTGGTCGTGTCAATTATCTCCAGAACAGGGGCCTGGGCAATGCGAAACTGGCGTGGGAGGGAGAGTCTCCAATGCACACCTTTCTGTAGTTTTTGAATTTTGAACCAGGTAACACCTATTCAAAAAAATGCAGCAACAATAAAGATAATGCACTCAAATAAAATAGAAGCAGTAGGCGTCACTCATTAGAGCAGAGACTCTAGAGACAGACCACCTGAGTTCAAATCCCAGCTCTGCCGCTTACCGGCTATGTGATCTTGGGCAACGGGCTTCACCTCTCCGCTTCCTCCGTGTTCCTTCCCTGTGAAACGGGGATGATAACATTGCCTACCTCATAGCGCTGTCGGGAGAACCAAATGCTCTTGGAACAATTCTTGGCACATAGCACTGCAGAGGTGTTTGCTATTATTAGCAGTACTTAGTCAACGTTTTTAAATGGCTATTAAGTAGCCCTGATGATAAGGCCTTCGACCCAGTACTGGTCATAGTGTGAATGGCAATGGCTGCATTCGAGAGCTATTTCTGAGGCAGAATTGGGAAGATTCGGTAATAAATTGGTCCTAGAAAGCAAATAAAAACAGGAAGTGGTAGGGCAAGCTGGGGCCTCCGGGCTGGAGAGAGCGGGGGTGGGTGGATCGGGGTAGGCCTCCCGAGTCGGGAGAAAGATACGAAACCAGAATGTTCAGGCCACCTGAAGGTGTCACGGAAATGATTCAGTACTTTTTATTTTGTTCGTTTTATTCCTTCTGAGTTGTATGTCTATCAAGGCACATGAAGAAGGAGGTGTGCGCCCCACTCTGTTCATGGAAACCGTGGCCCCCACACACCACGCACTCGTCACTGGTCTTCTCCTGAGAGTTTAGCCCATCTTGTGTGATTAACCTGCTGTTTTAAAATCCCTGTCTGCAAGCGAACTCATTTCACACTGACGCCTCATCTCTGAGAGGGTTCCTTCAGCACAGACTTGACCCTGGCGATGAAGAGCGTTTTTTACATGTTCTCTCTCACAGAGGAAGAAAGCCCTTTGGCAGGAGGCATTTTGCTTCCTTTGTCTATTCTGTGGAACCAAGAAATAATTTGACTTTTTAAACAGCTTAGTGCTAATTGTCTCCTCCCAATAACTACTGATGCAATGTTGTCGATTCCAACTCAGAGACAACTGATCTAGGCTGCCCCAGAGAACTTACCAACCTTCCCAAATTTTCCACAGGAGAATGTAGCCAGGTTCGAAAGACAATTCAAATATGCTCCCCCACCCAGAGCCCAGCATTTTTTTACATTTTCATTTTGCCAATCTAGACAGCAGACAGTACTTGGCCCACACACACCGTGAAGCCGGCTGTCAGCTTCGTCGTGAACCTCGCCGCTGTAACACATCAAAGCCCTCGAATACGCACTCGCAATGAGCGGAGAAGGGGAAGTGCCTTGCAGATTTCTTAGATTCTGAAATCTAAAAATCTGACTTTTCAAAATTGTGTTATACATTGATTTTCATGTATCATGAGATGGCTTTTTTTGTGTTGCAGCTTTTATTTCATGTCACCTCTAAGATTTCCCTCTGTCCTTAGGGAAATCAGAACTGTCCTTGCTTTGGTTAAGAGTTGCTCAGATGCACCAGTGGGCAAATAGATTTGTATAAGAAAATCATATTCCTCAGGATGTGATTGATGATAGATAGATAGATGGATGGATGGCGGATAGGTAGAGACAGATAGACAATGTGCAAAATGCAGGCTTTTTCCCCCCTCACTTTACAATGCAAATATCCCCTTGCCATATTAAGCTCTATCTTTCTCCTTTTGGGAATTCAGCCCTGACTTATTTCTCCTTAGCATTTTTCTTTACCTAAACTCAGAGGAGTTTTATAAAGCCTCATGGTGCTGATAAAAGTGTTTGAGATTTACATGACTAAGTAAAGAATGAGTAGGAGAAAGATGATGGAAGTGACAGTGGTCTTTAATTTCTCTTTTATAAAAGAATTAAATGCTTAAAAATATTTTCCTACTATTGAATTCGGATCTCCAAGTGATTTTTAAAAAGCGTCATTATTATCAAGGTCAGCAGTTTGTTACAGATTGTTGTTGTTGTTGTTTAAAGTTACAGTTATGATTTTAGAGCTCCTTTGGAAGACTTTGTAATAAACGTTGGTCAAAGAACGTTAACTCTGATAGAGATTTCCAAGATTATCCAAGCAGATGGTACCTGGAATCCATACCATGTCTTTCTTCCTAAATATTACTCTTAGTCAGCAAACATTTATGTTCTTAGCAGTGGTGAGGTTTAGCTCAGGGTTTGGGAACTTCGTACCCTCCTATTATTAAAAAAGAAAGTAGCTTTTCTAAATGTTTAAGGGGTAACAGCCAGGTCCCTCATTCTGAAAGTGTGAAAACAGCTGAAGACTGCAGTTCCCCCTATTTAGGAGATGATTCAATCTCTTGGAACATCAGTGAATAATAAGAGGATCTGGGCCAGGTGCGATGGCTCACACCTGTGATCCCAGCCCCTTTGGAGGCTGAAGCAGGAGGATCACTTCAGGCTACACATTCAAGACCAGCCTAGGCAACATAGCGAGACCCTGTCTCTACAAAATATTAAAAAAAAAAAAAAAAATTAGCGGAGTGTGGTGGCATGTTCCTGTAGTCCTACCTACTCAGGAGGCTGAGGCAGAAGGATCACTTGAGCCTAGGAGTTAGAGGTTGCAGTGAGCTATAAATGACAGCACTATACTTTGCTCTGGACAACAGAGCAAGACCCTATCTTTTAAAATTTTATTTTAAATAAAATAAAAGATGAAATAGATACAGATCAGACTCTAGAATTTCTGCCTAGATTTGAACATTGACAAAGAATTTTATATTCACTGAGAATCTTGCTAGTAAAAGTACCTTTTGTCATTATATTTTCTGAACGAGTTTAAAGAATGTCTATTAATCATCTACATAAGATACATTAAGAAAAAAGAAGAAAGAAAATCCAGGAGAATAAAAGGGCAATTAGATTCCTAAAAATACATATATACACATTAAGGAGACTGACTGTTAATAAAAGGAAAAAAAAACTCTATTACCACCCCAGGGGGAAAATTCTAATATTAATATTATAGTTCCTATGAGTAATTCTAATCCGAACGATAATAAGATGATGAAAATTATTTTTGAACTATATTTTATAATTCTCCAGTTAGCTTTTATGTTGACAAATCTTTTACGAGTTGTATCAGCAAGATTTGCAAAGCCCATGGAAACCACAAAAGCCAATTTACTATAGCAATACAGAAAGAAATCCATCTTGTCTGTAGGTTGCATCTCAGAGTCATGTGGGCAAATGCAAAGTGAGGGAAAGTAATTGCAGTTCACGGGCCTCTCCAGATGCCATTTTACATTATCACAAAATGGCTTCTTGGCTTCTTGGGAAACTTAAGTCCAGACAGCTTCATCACTCACAGCAAAATATTTTGAAACCTCAGTTTCAGTTCAGAGTCTTGTACAAGAAGAAAATTAAGTTGTTTTCAGGTTGCCATTGCGGAGTGAAACCTCGTTTTTTGTTTAGTGTGCTAAATTCTTGATTTTTTTTCATCTATATGTAAAACAAACTGTATGATGGTATTAGAAGACAGTGAAATATTTCCTGCCACCAGGCAGGCAAAAGATTTATCACTTTTTTAAAAATCTCTTTTGTGCTTAAGTGTTATCTCTATTGATTCAGGATGTCCACACAGAAGGCAAGACAAATGTCTCCGTGGTTCTGTCTTCCAAAAAGAGATACTTTTCAACTTACCTCTTTTTGACTTATCTGGTGGATAGGAGATCAGTTATAGGAACATAGAGGATAAGAACAGAGTGTACAGAATAAGAGTTGCTGGTAAAAAATACAAATGCAAAGAGATTGAGAAACTAAGAGAACAAAAATAAAGAGATTTTTCTAAGACTCAATAAAGAACAAGTGAAAGGGGGACAATTTAAAAATAAATTACACTAATGATTTATTTCAAGGCCAAAAAATCTATTCAAAAATGAGATCTTTAAAAAAGATAAATATCCATATGGTCAGTGCATTATTCTACCTGGGCTGCCATATTAAAATGCTATAGATTGGGTGGCTTAAACAACAGAAATTTGTTTTCTCACAGATCTGGTGGTTAGAAGTCCAAGATCAAGGTTTCAACAGATTCAGTCTCTGGTAAAAGTTTTCTTCCTGGCTTACAGAGGGCTGCCTTCTCATTATGTCTTCACATGGCCTTTCCTTGGTGTGTGGCACCTAGGCGAGGGGGAACAGAGAGAAAGAGACAGAGACAGAGACAGAGACAGAGAGAAAGAGAGTACAAGGTCTCTAGTATCTCTTCTTATGAGGACACTAATCCTATTGGATCCGGACCCCACCCTGATGACCTCATTTAACCTCATTTAACCTTAATTATTTCGTTAAAGGGCCCATCTCCAAATACAGCCACATTGGGTGGAGTAGAGTTTCAACATAGAATTTTGGGGGGAACACAAACTTTCAGTTTATAACAGTTAGTAAGGACTCAAATCTTAGAATAACTGAACTTTTCCAAATACGGCTCTCTGGTTTTCCATCATTTAACCTAACAGTTTTCCTTCTTCCAGATTCCCTGTTTTCATTCCCTTTTCAAAGAAGAAAGGCAAATGGCATTTTATCCTGAGCCTTAGAAGCCTCAGGAAAACCATCCCAGAACTCTGAGTTTGCTTTGGAAGTGACTCATAGCATGCCTTGTTTGGCAAGTCTTAAAATATAGTTTCAGGGTCCCAAAAGTTCGTTAGCAATGTGTTACTCAAGATTTTGAATTCAGGTCTTTGAGTCTGTGATCCACAACCACAGTGATCCACAACCCAGTAGGGAATATTTTTATGGGTCAGTCTTTCCATATTCCAATTTCATGCATGATGTTGTCTTTCTGTAGTCAGCTGACATAATGAAGGCCATTAGTATGTAGGCCCCACTAATTGGCCAATCCATTTGATGAAAAAGGGAGATGAGAACAATTTACTGTTCCTGAGCCAGCCAGTATTCATGGGTGGGAGTTTATAGGCATGTCCTTTGTACTAAAGCATGGTGTGATTTAAGCTTACAAACTGGGGAACACTCTATGGAACGTCTCTTGGGAGGGACCTTTTACTTGGCATAGAGTTGTTGATTTCAGAGGCTTTCACTGTTTGAAAGTGTGACTGTGCATTTTTGGTAATTTTACCTTTGAGTGTTCCAACTCTACTATTGTTTTTAGCTCTGCACAAAACACAGAATCAAGGTGTCACAATATTATGAGTCTTGCCATCTGCTTGGAAGCTTTGTTTCTGATAGTAAGTCTACTCAAAGCCTACCTACTGGAATAAAATAGTACTTTCTCCTGAGGGCTGTGAAATTTTCCCTTTCATCTTATTTACAAAGGCCTTCTATTTATTCATATTACCTAAGAGAAAAAGAAATTAGATTGTTGTGTCACTACTGTCAATAAATGCTCAATAAATATTGGACGAGTGGACAAATAGAGGAATAAAATTATTGCAGTTTCCACTTTCATATGAAATAATTGAATTACAGAATTTGATTGCTGGAAATGTCATAATTCATCTCGTCAAAACTTTTTTCTTTTAAATGTCTTTGAAGAAATCGTTTTCCTAAATTTTTTAAAATAACAACGACCAACATTTTTTGGATTTTTAAGTGTTTAGTATGTGCCAAATACTGTCCTAGGTGCTTTTATGGATTATCTCAGTTAGTTTTATAACAATAAGGTTGTAAAAGAACATTCTGGAACAGAATTCATATTGAAGATGGCCTGTGTTTGACCTCCTATTTAATCGAAAACCATGTGAAAAGTGGGTCTTTGTCTCTGGCCCCTTCTCGAACCATCCCTTCATTAGGGAAGGCACTTTCAAGATCTCTTCTCTCCCTAGGAGCCTCCCACACACTCATCGTATAGGCACACACGCCTTTTTACCAGTTCCCAAGGAAACCTAATTGGAAAAATAAAACATGCCACCTTTGTCAAAGAGAGTATTTTTAATGCTTCAATAATACATGAGGAGGGAGGTAGGAGGAGAAGCAGATAGTTACTTGTTTAAAGATGATGCTGTTTTGCTGTGCATATTCTTCCCATGGGGCCTTTGAACACTGAATGCTGAGTCTGAAAATAACCCATCTCCTTTTTCAGTTCTTGCTAAAGTCAGCCCCAGGAAAGTTCATTATTGCAAAGGGCTTGGTCCATCTTCTCCAACGTCCCCCTTAGATATCCATTTTAGAAGTTGCCAGTGCAGGATAATCCACAGTTAGGAATCGGGGGTGACACGAGCAATAAAGGGCACATAAAATCTCAAGCCGTCATTTTGGTCACAGTGCACTTGGTTGCCACCTCTTCCTACATCAAACCTGAGCTAAATCTCTGCATTTTTTCTTGGGCAGAGATGCTAAAGAACAAGTCTTTCTTCCCAAGCTATGTTTGAGGTCCTGGTGTTCATTGATATCTTATCAGCACCTACATTTCACTTTTAAATTTATACCTGGCACCTTGGAGATATCACTCAAGGAGATAGATTAGGGCAGGGGGCATCACAATGCCCCTCCTATCCACACACCCCCAAACCTGCCCTTCATTTCCCCTTCAGTGCTGTCATGGACGTTATATGACTCTGAGCAAAGGGAAAGAATGCAATGTTCAGATGTTTCTTATCAGATTTTTGAGAAAATGCCGGCCATCCTAACCACTGCAAATTAGTTTTAGGTTCAAAAACATCGAGAAAAATTATGTCAATTAAGTGCTTAGTGTTTGCTATAGCTAGCTTTTTATTTTTAATAGGTTGACTATATTACAAAACAAAGCTGGGAAGCCTGGTATCATCGGGCATAAAGCACATTCATACCTGTTTTTTAGGACTGAGGAAGGGAGGCTATGAAATGGGAGAAGATCCTCGAGCTGGGAGTTAGGGGTTACTCAGGCCTGGCCTGGCACAATGACCTGCATGAGCGGGTCACTTCATTTCAAGATCCTCACCCATCCAGTGAGAGGGCTGGTCTCAGTGAGGACCCTTCCAACTCTGAAATTCTGGGGCTCCTCCTCTTAGGGCCTAAAGTTCCTACTCTAAATGATTGCAGAGGTCTGTGATTGCAGCTTGTCTTTTGTGATCTATCATTGTCCATGTGATGAATTGGATAACAAGTTCTTGTACAGGAAGGTAGTCCTGGGGACAAAGAAACCCATCCTCACAATAACATGGTGTTTAAGGTCTGCTGGAGCCTAGAAGGCAGTGAGGTGCACCAGTGTTTTTGATGAAATGGATTGTATTTTTACATAGATCCTTGTGCTGACATTTTTTATCCGGCATCATGCCACGCTGAAGGCGCTCCCCAGTGAGAAGAGGTGGCAACTAAGTTCTGAAGTGAGTGGGATAGAGATGAAGGAACTTCACTTCCAGGTGGAATCCAGCCCCACCTGAGCTGAGATCTAGGCAGACCCGAGTGATCCTCTGAGATTGCTCCGTATGAGCCGGAGATGAGATGTTATTACCAATCAATAAAACTCAACTTGAAGATGGCCTATTTTCAGATGTGTCTCAGGGTTTCATTTTAATTCTCTGAAAGAAGAGGCTGTGTTAGCATGGGCTCACTTTCACACTGGAATCTTGCACAATGCCCTTCACAGACAAAAATGAGAAATTGGGTTGCTCCCAAGAAATATTTTTCTGGCTTCAGAAACAACCTCTGGACTTGATGAATCCGGCTCAGGCTTCTCCACTGGAGATGTGACACTTATTTTGGGGGCAAACATCCACACCAGAGACAAGTGGAAAGAGGATGAGATGCATATGCAAAGAAGCAGAGTAGATTCTCATGATATTAGACCACAAATGGAAAAGCTGCTGCCGCACCTCCTATTTCCTAGATAAATAAAAATAAAAACAAGTTGATTGCTCTAGAAACCTCCCAGTAGATGCTAACTGACCCCTGGAACTGTTCTCCTCTATCCTCCATAGGTGCTTTGATGGCCAAACCTCCAGATACCAACCTCCAGAATTGATAAATGAGTCCTCGAAGGTGGTTGTCCATTTATCACCAGTTGTCACTTTATAATAACATTTACATTCATTCTCTCTCTCTCCCTCTCTTTCCAATCTGATAAAGTTATACCAAAATTTCTATTAGACCACTGAGGAGTTTTAGTTTTTTACTTAGGCCCCATTTGGTGTCACAGAGATTCAAGGCTGCTTGCAAAAATACGTCTGATGAAAAAGGGTAAAATGAATAGTGTTGAGAAAATACAGCAAAGGATGAAAAAGAAAGGACAATAGTAAGACTGGGGTGAGGTGAGCGCTGATTCCAGCTCGGTGATTGCTGGATGGGGATTACAAATTTGGCTCCGAAATCCCCAGTGGACAAAGCAAGGAAAGAATAGCATCAATTGCCTGAGTCACAGTATTTCTAAGAATGTTTTTAAAGTTTCTCCAAAGAAGCACGACTTTTCCTTGTGCTGAGATATGAGAGCTATCTCCCCCTCGAGTCCTCATGAAAAGAACACTGGGTCAGTTAGGTTAAGGTTCCATTGTGAGTAACCAAAAACCCAAAATAACAGTGGCTTGAATAGGATGGAATTTTCTGTCTCTCTCAAGTCAGTATAGGTAGTCCAGGGTTGGAATGGCTCATGGATGGGTGGCAGGAACTCAGAGCATTGTATATTGTTCCTCCCTGTCATGGTCCAAGACGGTCGTTCATACTCTGGCCAATGTGTCCCATTCCAGCCCGTAGGAAGGGGGAGGGATGAGGGAAGGACACACCCACACCATTTAAAGACACATCCAGGAAGTTGTGGAAGATGCTTCTGACACATCCCATTGGCCAGAAGGTAATCACATAGACACACCTTGCCAAGGGCAAGTCTGTAAAACAGAGTCTTTATTCCAGGCCTAGGTAAAAGTGGGCTTTCTGATTATTAAAGCAGAAGGGCAGAGCAGTCATCTCTCTGTATTTGCCAGTGATTGGTTCCAGGATCCCCCTTGGATAGCAAAACCTGCAGATGCTCAAGTCCCTGATATGAAATGGCATAGTAGTTGCATAAAACCTATGCACATCCTCTCTAGATTACTTGTAGTACCTAATACAATTTAAGTACTATGTAAATAATTGTTACACTGTAGTTTTTTATTTGTATTATTTGTTATTGAAATTTATTTTCTCGTAGTCCAGGAGTCTAGAAGGCCAAGCTCAAGGTGTCAGCAGGGTTGGTTTTGCGGGGTTGGTTTCCCCTGAGGCCTCTCTCCCTGGCTTGCAGACGGCCACCTTCTTGCTGCATCTTCATCCTCATGTGGCCTCTCCTCTGTGCACCTGCATCCCTGCTTTCTCTCTGTGTGTCCTAATCTCTTTGTACAAGGACACCAGTCCGATTGTATAATATAATAGTAGGACCCATCCTAATGGCCTCATTTTAATTTAATTACCTCTTTAATAGCCCTATCCCCAAATAAATTCACAATCTGAGGTACTTGGGGCTTAGGGCTTCGACATATGAATTTGGGAGGTGGGGGGCGGGGTGTACACAATTCAGTCCTTTAACGGCAGAATAATTAACAAAGACCAATCAGAAGTCTCTTGCCACATGTCCTGCCAGCATCCGTGTAACTGGATAAATAATAAATTCTTTGGAATCATCTGTTCTGTCTCCCCTTTTAAATCCAAGACTCCTTGAAGGCAAGAGCCCTAGAGTTCAATCCTCTGCGTTGCACCTAAAGGCACCCAGTGAAGTTTCGCAGATGATGGTGGTGACTGCCCAAGGCATCGCAGCCTGAGCAGAACATGGAACTCAGCATTTCTGATTCTCTACCACCCACTCTTCTCAGCACGCTGCAATGACTCCTTTAAGGTCTGACAACCAGCACACCGCCCACCATGTGGGAACTTCCAGTCCTGCGTTTTCCTCTCAAATTTTCCATATCAAAGATTACAAGGCCCTGAAGCAGTAATGGCTGGTCCGGTTTTGCACAACTCTAGGGCTTCCACAGAGACCCCAGCAGATATCAAACTATTTTCAACCCTTACATATAAAGTCATTTGAATTCCTTCTGGATCATTTCACTTTGTTTTGTTTTCTATGGACACTCCGCAAAAGTTTTAAGAGGTGAGGGTGGGTTGTGGCAAGGTCAAAGCCAGCATGCCACAATTCCTGAAAAATCAGTGCCCTAATCTCAGTGGCCTCTCCCCCGGGGCATCTCCAGTTTGGGCAAAGGCAAAACAGGCCTCACACTGGGAATAGTATTTTTTTCCTTCCACTTCTCTAACTGGCTTGTAAGCCAGAGTGAGATTTTACTTGGCAAGGAGACAAAGAGAATTTCACCTAAAATAAGCTGACAGCCTTGCTCGTGGGGCGCCCCAGGAGCCCACCCCAGGATTCCCGACTCCTGCACTTCCCTATAGCAGGGCTTGACCCCCAGAGGCTGTGAAGTCCCTGAGGAGAGCCCTGTTTGCACGTCCTGAGACACGGTCTCTTCTCCTAGTCCATTTCTGCCTTAGCAACAGCCATCTCAAATGCAGCTTTTGGAAGCCGCACAATATAGCTATTTGTTTGCATTGGACGGACGGTAGTGTGTTTAGAGCTTATGCATCTAAACAGACAATTATTTTCTGCTATTTGCTAGTGGCACTGCCTGCCTGGTGACTTTGGCAGATGGAGAAAGGAGCTAATCCGTAGGTTATAAGCAGAAGGGTTATTGATGAAATGTCACCATCTGTTGGTGTCATTAAAATGATATGAGTCATAAAGAGTTGCTTTTGTTTTTTCTCAGAAAAAGGTTAGCTTAGAGTTTAGAGAGAAGTTGCTAGATTATGGATGGCGGTAGGGACAGAGCTGGGGGAGGGAGCCCAGAAGGAAGAGAAGCCTTGATCAACTCATCAGATCTGCTTCATGGGTCTTCGGGGAAGTTAAGCCTCTGCTGAGATAAAGCTGCCTGTCTCGCATGACATGGGGCACTTAGGAATGATGCAGCACTTCAACCCTGCCAGGCCCATCTCTTGGGTATCTACCAGGTGGGGAGGGGAAAGTCATTCATTTGAGTTAAACAAAAAAGATCATATCTGGAGGGAACAAACAGGAGAATGCACCTATCTCCTTAATCCTCATTGGCCCCATGACACAGAGATTATTCATGTAGCCAGCTGACACCTTAGGAGGCTGGCAAGCCCAATAGGGAGTGATATTCTCTACATCTGCTGCATCTACTCAGAGGATATGGAGGTGGCTTGGAAGAGGGACCAGAGCCAGCACACCCCAGCTTCCACCAGTGACAGGAGCATCAGGAAGGAGTAAAGAAAGCTGAGGAGGGAAGAGCATGTGACTTGCACAGCAAAGGGATAGAAGATGTGAGATGAGTATTTAATGACGATCCAGGCAACCAAACTAAACTATGCCAACCTCCTAATTCTGACTTATTACCTCATCCCCTTAATTCCCTCATATTTGCTGTTGATAAACTCTTTTACCTGCTGCCAAGGACGTATACCCAAAGCAGAAGAACGTGTTATTACTAACTTTCCTCAATATGGCTTAGCATTCCTTTTTTTTTTTTTTTTTTTTTTTTGTAATTTTAACTCCTGGAAAGAGTTGAAGTGTAGGTGTTTATGTAGACCACTGCAAATCCCTTTGGCAGTACCTAGGAATTGCCCAATAAATAAACATAACAAAGCACTGCTGCAGTTGGGTCTCACACCCGGCAGCTGTGACTTCCGTGGAGCCCTTTACCCCCAAGGCCAACTGGCCTGAGCCCGCCCCACCTGCCACCTCCTTAGGGCCATAGGCGCTGGAGGGGGCCGGTGCTACTGCTGGAAAAGTATGCCATGCTGGAAGCAAGAGCCACAGGGGCAGGAGCTTTCTGAAGTTATTTATATGTCTCAAAAGGAAGCATCGGTGGAAAAGTTCCTGTTGATATTTTTAGATTCGATGCGTGGTCCGTGGCTGCACTTTTCATTTTTAAACAAGCGGGGAAGAAAGTGATCGATGGTGTCTACAGTGCTGTTTTGGAAGCTCCGAGGGCCCACCTGACAAGCTAATGGTCATCCTGCCGGGCCCAGATCCGCCTTCCATCTCTTCAAGCTCTGGGACTTCACAAGCTGCTGACTCCAGTAGCTGGCAAAGAACACACTGGCCGCTCCCTGCCAAGTCAGGAACTCTGAAGTTTCCACCGTGCTCTGTGGCCCTGTGTGGGTTCGGTATCTTACTTGACTGCTGCCTTGCGTTTCTCTGAGGACTGAGGCATATGTTTGCATATAAGTCTTTGGCTGCAAGTAAAATGGCTTCAAATTCTTGCTTCAACGAGGTGGTTAAGCAGATTAAAAACTTACAACCGCACAAAAATCTATGAGCTTAATTATTCCAGGGCCAGTAGAAGTATTATTACTGAATTGTTTCTGTGGTTACCTTCATTTGCCTGCTGAAAATCAGTGCTCTAAGAAAAAAAAAAGGAAAAAAAAGAAATTTTAGTTTTTATCAGTGTTTTCCTTCCTAAGGATTCGAATCCTGGGGTTTTGTCCTCAAGGAGGAGGGAAGAAAGGGAGATGGTGGCCATCAGGTCTTTCGCTCTGTGGATACAGTTTCTCATAAGAAGTTCATGAACCGTAGCTAGAGCCCACTTGAGTTAAACAGTCAGTTGATGAACATGAGAAGCCAAAGAGTGTTCAAGGAGAGAAAAGAAAGTTCTTCAATTCTCATGGCTGAGCAACTTACTGTTTGTTCCTGGCACTCAGACTGTGTCAGATGGGGTTCCCTTACAAACCTAAAAAAATACGTGTAAGAAGCGGCTTGGACAACTCGGGGGAAAACTCCTAATGAGATCTGGAGCTTCTCTCCCTTGCCCTATGCTCTTGCTGTTTTGGCCTGTGTACATTACCCTCTTTTTAGTTTGTTTATTTTTTCTCTCTCTTTTTTTACAACAGACCACAGAGACAGCTGACGAGGAGGAGGACCAGCCTCTCAGCCTGGCCTGGCCTTCCAACACCCGCAAGCAAGTCACGTTTCTGATTGTTCTTCCCATAGTCTTTCCTCTCTGGATCACCTTACCGGACGTTCGCAAACCTGTGAGTGAGGCATTTTTTAATAGGTCCCCTGTAAAGAGCATGGTACACAAGTGTGCGTAGTCTGCTTCAGCTTATGCTAAAAGGAAAAGGGAAGGTGACGCAGATTCTTGTGTCTTCTTATATACACCTAAAATTTCTCTGGACAGACACACAATCACAGTGATTGCTCAGGTTATCAAATCTGCATAACAAACAACCGCAAAACTTAGTGGTGTGAAACAATCACCATTTCATTCTGGACCCTTTGCCAGCCCTTGCTCTAAGAGGTCCTCCCAACCCTGAGAGCCCAGGGTCTTGAGTTACTGGCCCACAATAAGCTATATTGTGGAATCTCAGGAAACTTCTAGGGTAGGAATATGTATATTGTTGGCATAAGTAGAAAGAAATTTAGGCATAAAGAAGTTAACGAATTTATACCTGGTCACTTCCTTGAAGACAAAGCTGAGATTCAGACCCAGGTCTGAGTAAACATATGCCCTTGGGCTTCTCATATTTTATGATGCCAGAAGGTAGAAATCTGAAAAAATTATTTCTAAAAGCATTTGGAATAGAAGAATACTATGGTAACATCCAGTATAATTTTATAAGTCTTCAAGAGTCCCATGATGGTCCCACTTTCCTCATATGAAAAAGACAGAAGAAAAATCCCATCCCATTAGCCTGGCCTGTAAATAATCCAGCCTGGTGGAGAGCCATGTCTGGTCAGGTAGACACCAGGCAAAGGACTCCCTGTGTAAGGACTCCCAACTCCAGAGGTTTCCTGGTAAAGGATGCATATAACAGGTGTGGTTCACTCGAAACAATATTTAGGTTTCTTTGTTCAAGATACAATTGCAGAACATCTGCTCTACACAAAGGCCTGGCTTCCTCAAAACCCACAACTAAAAAGCTAGACGTATTTGACTTTTTTCCCCTGTTTTTGCTCATATCATATTGACATTTCTGAGATGTGCTGACTCACATGCACTCGCTTGCATGCTCTCTCTCTCTCTCTCTCTCTCTCGCCACTGCTGTGCTGTTAGCCCAGCGCTTTTGTTTGGCCTGAGTGAGGGGAATCAGGGAGACAGATATAGTTTTCTAAATCCCCACAAAAGTCCTAGTGTGGTGTGGCCCAGAGTAGAGGGGGCTGATTGGCTGATACGAGGATGTCAGCTCACAACCACTGAGGCAGTCAGGGAGATGTGCAGGAATGGGAGGAAGATGCCAGTAACTCAAGGCTCTGGGCTCTCGGAGTTGGGAGGGCCTCTTAGAGCAATGGCTGGCAAAGTGTCCATGCTCTTGGGAGTCTGAGGTCAAAGGTCAAAGAAGCTGTGAGAGAAGATCAAAGGCTCCAGACCAGCAACTCCTGCAAAACAAACAGCAATCAACCAAGGCAGTAGTTCAGTTACTTGGATTATGACAACTGCTCTGGCTGATTGTACAGTCCCAAGGGGCACAGAGCAAGAAGATGGAGCTGGACACGATGCTCTCCTCTGCAATGCCGTTGACTTGTCACTCCCTGTGCAGTGCACCCGTGAGAGCCAGCCCCTGTGGCGTGGGCCAGGGTAGGCAGTGGGCTTTCCCTCACCATGGCCCCAAGGACCAGCCCTGGGATGGACTGGAGTTTTTCCTGTCTTTTTCTGAGTATACCACATGCTGTTCAAGCAGAAGTGAGACGCTCATGAAGAACATTGGTTGTTTTCCGTCCTCAGCAAACATGTATTGAGCACCTATTATATGCCAAGCACTGGGCTTGGGCCCTTAAAGAGATGTAAAGACATAAAATTCACAATTTCTATCTTTAAGGAGCTCTAGGTTTAGTAGAGGAAACAAGGCACGCCCACATATAACTACAGAGCAAGATAGCACAGCTGTATTTGTGAGAGGAGCTGGACTTGAACCCATGTCTCATGGTTTCAGAACATTTTCATTCTACCACATTGACGGCAGTGGGTTTCCCCCCACAACTTATGAGCTGTGCAACCTTGAGAAAGGCACGTCTCAGCTCTGGACCCCATTTTTCCTTCTCTGGGAATAAAAGATTTGAAGATCTCTAGATTCCACACCAGCCATGCCATTCTGTGATTAAGGACAACATATATAAAGAGATGAGCGTCAACAAGGTATTGCACATTTAAGGTGACCATACATCCCAGTTTGCCCAGAATACTCCCAAAGCATACTGGGATAAAATACGTAAAATAAATATAAAGATAAATTCTATGGGCATCCTCTGCATATACAATATGCCAAATGAAAAAATCCATACCAGCTGATACAAAAGCCAATAAGTGATCATGCTTAGTGAGAAGATTTTCATTAGATTTGATCTTGTATCAGTTGTCTTTTGCTATATAACACACCTCCCCAACTTAGTGGCTTAAAACAAGAAGCATTTTTTAACCCATAATTCCATGAATTGGCAATCTGGGCTGGTCTCAGTGGGACTCACTTACATAGCTGGAGGCTGGTTGGCGTAGGGGTGTCTCAGCTGGAACAGCTTGTCTCTGCTCCACGTGGTCTCTTGTCCTTAAGCACGCTAGCCTGGACTTACTCATGTAACAGCAAAGTGCCAAGAGCAGCAAGAATGAAAGCTACAAAGACCTCTTGAGATCTAATTTGGAATTTACACACTTCCACCACATTCTATTAGTCAAAGCAAGTCATAAGGCCAGTCCGGATTCAAAAGGTGTGGAAATAGACATCGCCTCTTTTTTTTTTCTTTTTGAGACAGGGTCACACTCTGTCGCCCGGGCTAGAGTGCCGTGGCGTCAGCCTAGCTCACAGCAACCTCAGACTCCTGGGCTCAGGCGATCCTCCTGCCTCCGCCTCCCAAGTAGCTGGGACTACCAGCGCACACAACCACGCCCAGCTAATTTTTTCTATTTTTAGTAGAGACAGGGTCTCACCCTTACTGAGGCTGGTCTCGAACTCCTGACCTCAAGGGATCCTCTGGCCTCGGCCTCCCAGAGTGCTTGGATTACAGGCATGAGACACCACGCCCGGCCTAGACCTCTCCTCTTGATGGGAGGAGCAGTGAAATCTTGTGCCCATTTTTGCAATCTGCCATAGATCTCATGTACTTTCACACCAGCCTCTTGAGAAAATATACAGGGAGAAGAAAGAGAGAAAAAAAAATTATTAATTACTAGATATTTGCTCCTCCTTAGGGCCTGGCCGCTCTCCCTCTTCAGTACACTTTGAATTACCCACGGAGATGAATATACCAAACCTTGATAAATACAAGAAAAACATGATTTTTTATTGTATACTTCCTAGTTTCAGAGTAAATAGTACTCCCACTTGTTTTTATTTCCAGTTCATTTATATGCAAATGATATGACAGTGTTTGTTGAATCATGCATATTTTCAGCTCAGATAATTAATATGGGCTTCATGTTTATAGTTTTCTTAAATTAATGGCTTTGTTTCAAAAGTAAAATAAGTAAAATGTAAACCTTAATGAGGAACCTGTCTTTGATGAAAATTGAAAACAGTAAACAAAGACCCAAAAAGTCTTCTCTCGTGACCTAGGATGGTGTTCTTACAAAACAGGAATGCATCTACTGAGATACAAAAACATGCCCATTAGAACTAGGAAGGAACTTAGAGCCCAGCTAAGTGTTTGTGATTTCTATCATTTGTTCATTCACCGAGTATTTATTGAGAGTCTGCTATGTGCCAGGCACAGCTCTGGCAACAATGAAGTGGTTGGACCCAGAGAGGCTTAGTGACTTGTCCAAGCACACCCAGCTAGTAAGAGGCAAAGTCAAGACTAGAGGCCAGGTCTCCATGGTCACTTTCACCTCCCTGAGTATCAGTTTCCTCATCTTTTAAAGCTAAAACGAGAACAATGCAGTCGGCCCTCTGTATCTCCGGGTTCTGCATTCAACCAATCACAGATCAAATATATTCAGGAGGAAAAAAATGATTAAAAAAAAACAATATTATAATTAAAAATACAAATAAAAACAATGCAACAATGATTTATACAGCATTTACATTTTATTAGGCATTATAAATAATCAAAAGTTTATTTAAAGTATACAGCAGGATGTGCATAGGCCAAATGCAAATATTATGTCATTTTATATAAGGGACTTGTGCATCCACGGATTTTGGTATCCAAGGAGGGGGTGTCCTGGAAACAATTCCCCATGGATACCAAGGGACAACTGTATTGTCTAATAACAACTAGAATTATTATTTAAGCACTCGTTATGTTCCGGGCACTTTGCTAGACATTTTACATACATGAAATCCTGAGAACAATTAGAAATTGTTATTTCCCCCATTTTACAGATGAAGAAACCAAAGCTTAGAGAGATTAAATTATCTGTCTAAGGGCACATGGCTTGTAATTCATGGGCAAAGATTTCAATATCAGTCTTGTTCATCCAGAGACCACACTTTCAATCTTTAATAGGATGATTTGGGGGAACTTTGTTAAATATGTATACCCCAGAACCCTGCAAAGAGCAGCTGCTCAGTGAATATTTGTTGGATTTAATTCAGTAAGGATATGGCCAATTTGTGCAACCTGTTAATGTCCAGTAACTTTTTTTCAAGCCAAGTCAATATCACTCTGATGTACTAAAAGCTTCTAATGAGAACATTAGCTGTGGATTATATAAGTAAACCATTACATTGGGAACAAAATGGCCAGGACATGGACATGTCCATGCTTATTTGCTAATTAGTATGAAGTCTAGCCCAGCAGATGTCAGGACGAACCACCATTGCTAACCATAAATTGACATGTTAGACCTTGGCTTCGAGGGCCATTTTTTTCCTTCCCATGACACGGGTAACTAAAAAACTATAAAGGTGTTACCAGGCAATGATGTCTGGAATGACACCATGGAGTCCAAATACAGGGAATGGTCCAGAAAAAAATGAGAGAAGAAGGAATTACCTGGGTTGTAAGAATGGAAATTGTTAGGTGGTTTGGCAGTTAGGAAACACCTTGCCAAACTGCCAATGCATGAAGGGTTGCTACTTCTGAAGCAGGAACAGTCTGGGAGGTGGGGCGAGGCAGATGGCCATACAGCTGGAATGCTAGTCTCCACTTCCCTGATGCTTTTTTTATTTTCTAACATTCTGAGCAGAGCCTAGTATTTGGATGATGATCATTATGTCTACGGTGGGGTATATTTTGAGCCTCTTTGGCCTTATTTTTCTTCAGATAAGTGTCAGTATAACCTAGATGTTAGGAGCACATGCTGTATACAGTCGGGCAGACCTAGGTTTGGATTTTATCTCAGGTTCAATATGTGGGTACAGGGTAGGTGCCCAGCCTTCACCTACCCCTAGTTTATGATGAAGACTCTGAAAATTCACAAAGAAAATTTATCTTTAGCCTTTTTTTCTTCAATGCGCCTCTAATGCAACATTAGGTATGTTTCAATGCCCATTAATTACTAATTACCTTCTTGATTAAGAATCATGATCATCTAATTTTGAACTAGAGAGGTTTTCACAAATATGTTGATTTAAATTTAGTTCCTTTAAATCCTTAGTCTGATTTCTTGCTTTCTACCTTTAAGCTGAGAATGTTCTATAGTTCAGTGATGATAAAACAAAAACATGTATTCAAATGATTTGATTCTGACTTGTGAAGTTATCTCAATGAACAGACATGCAAAGGAACAAAAATAAAATAATTACATATTTAGGAAATGAGCTAACCGGGAAAGCGAACAATGTATGGAAAGAGGACGCTCCCGGGACATCCAGGACATACGCCACACCTTAAAGTGTGGAGAAAGCCTCCATTCCCCTCACACAGTGCTCGGGCTCAAGCACTGGTTGCTGCTCAGATCACATGTGCAGCCCCACATGACAGAAGGAGCCCTCTCTTCCCTGTAAACAGAGCACAGCTGTGGGGGATGAAGCCCTCATCACGCTTAGGATCCTGAAACAGTGACTTGTGACCAGAGGAAAAGGATGGGAATCCTAATCAGCTTGTCTGGGAAAACTTGATCTCTGAGAACTGGCTCGAGGAATCTGGTCTCCAGAATCCAGCTGAACTCTCAGCTCTAAAGAAATTTGCTTTCAAAAGTGAAGATCATAATCTCCACTTTGAAAAACTGATCATTGTTTTCCATTAGCATTAAAGTGCTCAAGTGCCTGGGAGGAGTCTGAGTCCTTGTCCAAAATACTGTCCTTCTAAGAAAAGGAAGAGGGCTAGTCATGGTGGTCATGCCTATAATCCTAGCACTCTGGGAGGCCAAGGAGGGAGGATTGCTTGAGGCCAGGAGTTGGAGACCAGCCTGAGCAAGAGTGAGACCCCGTCTCTACGAAAAATAGAAAAATTAGCTGGGCATGGTGGTACACACTTGTAGTTCCAGCTACTTGGAGGCTGAGGCAGAAGGATCTCTTGAGCCCAGGAGGTTGCCGGGGAGACAGAGTGAGACCCTGTCAGAAGGAAGGAAGGAAGGAAGGAAGGAGACAGAAAAGGAAGGGGTCAGGGAAGCATTTGAGAGTAAGGTTTTGGCTACTCACTGTGACCTGATGCCCTCCCCCAATTTAATCAATTTTGCTTGGTCTTCCAGACATCCCAGCTAAAGAATGGCCAAAAAAAAAAAAAAAAAAAAAAGCAGTCATTTAAACAGAGAAATGGTTACTGTGAAGTTCAACAGAACCATGTGAATGATAATGAAAACATGTACTGAAAACTTGAAATTAGTAAAGAGAATGTAAGTCTGGTTTGGAGCTATAGAGACTATGTTCATCATTACAGATATTCAAAAGATTACTGTGTACGAATTTATCTTTTCCTTTTAATGAAGCTCTCAAAAGCCAAGGCAGAAAGTGTTCTACCTGACTGCCCAAGGTCAGCCCTTCAGACAATTGAGATTGCTTTCATCCAAGTCAACTCTAAGATTCATTTCTCTGGACAAAATTGGATGGCATTATCAAAGCAAAAAGTGGGATTGTTTCTCAACGTGGAAAGCTTTGAAATAAAAAGTGTTTGGCAATAATAGGTGAGAGGCTCTCTGACAACATTCTGCTGTCTGAGCATGTTTTAAAGGACCCCAGTTTTTCAACACAGGGCATCAACAGAACATCACTGTACTGCAAGCCTGGATTTCCCTTTAGCGGGGTTGGATAAGGAACACCGAATTTCGAGTGTCTGATTTTTGGCCAATGTTCCTAGGAAACTTTGACAGTGCTCACCTTGTAAGCCTGTGATTGCACAATGCTTAGTGCTAGAAGCAGAATTGGACATGATACAGTTTAGGGTGGAGAACAGGAGAGAAAACATTCCCAAGAGCAAAGTCTGATCTGCCACCCCGGTGGAGCCCAGCACAATTGGGCATCTCTGCCTCTGTCTACTCCAGTCAGCCTATGTGGTTCAAACGTCCTGGAGACTGGCGGTCATCAGGAACGTGCGGAAGCTGTGGGGGTGGTTTCTGTGTGGCTTCCCTGATAATTCATGGGACTGTAAGATAAGCCAATCTATTTTTAAACCTATTGATCCTTCCTATTTCTTGTTCAATGTAATGAATCCCAAAGGTTTTCTGGCACATGGATTATTAGAATAGATGGTTTGCAAGCAGTGGAAACTGATTCTGACAGACTTGAGAGCAAAAGAAAGAAAAGGGAGAAGGATACAGAAGGAGAATATGGGGTGTTAACAGATTTGAAGGAAAGACTGAGAAATCAGGCCTTAGAAAGAACGGGAGCAGAGGGAACCTGACTACCTAGCAGCAGGAACTACCAGACATTCTCTTCGAGAGACTTCCATCTCAGGAACCAGAACTGTGATCATTCAGCTCCCACCAATTTCACATTTCCAAGACAGAGTCTTACTGTCCCAGCTTGATCAGGGGTGGGTAGGTCCTTTCTATTGCTAATCCTACCAAGATGCAGGAAATAAATGCAGGAGAAATAGCTGCATTGATGGCTTTAGCTTTGAACTATCGGATCCACCTCCCTTAATAACACTGACACTCTTACCTCTTCCTGGTTGTCTTTCAGTCATCGAGGAAGTTTTTTCCCATCACGTTCTTTGGCTCTATCACCTGGATTGCAATATTCTCTTACTTGATGGTCTGGTGGGCGCACCAGGTAAGAATCCGATGCTGACATCCATCTGCCTGGTTTTTCTTTGATCTTGGTTGCCAAGTGGTTAATCAATGTGTTTGCTTTCTAAAACTGTCACAACAATATTGGGTGTGACACAGACAAGTAACACATCCCAGGACTAAAGGAATTTACTCCACTTAACTTTCCCAAGTCTCCAGGCCTTTCACCACAGCATGGAATCAAATCATAACCCCTGAACAGCCACGTGGAGGAAGAAAAGCCTCACTGCTTCTTGCTCTCTGCAGTCTGAAGCCAGGCCAGCTCCAGCCTGAGAAGAGTGTCAGGGTTGTGCCTGGCTCGGGGGCATTTGCTCTGTCTTGGGCAGCCACTCACCTCATGCTGTCACCAGCTTTTCAAAACTGGCGCTTACGAAAGGACCTGGAGACAAATTGGCCTCTTCCTTGAGCTTCAGTTTACAAAAATGATGATGTATTTCATTTTTATCCCTTTAAACTCAGTATCAGTCATAACGCCTATCACAAGAATACACTCCCTGTAATCTTTATTGAAAACCAAGGTTTCACATTTTCAAAGATGATAGCGGTAACCACTGGTAATTGAGTGTGTACTACATGCTGTTCAATTCACATCTCTTTGTCTTTAAAATCTTGACAATAACCCTACACATAGGTTCGAATCCTATGAGGGAGGTGCTATTATTAGCCACAGTTTACAGATAAAGTTTAAAGCTCTAAACGTTAAGCTTTAAATCTTTAAGATCGCCCAAGATCACGTAGGTAATAAGTGGTAGACTGAGGTTCTAACCCAGGATGGTGCAACTCCAAAATTCATGCTTTTAATCTTATTATATACTACGTACATTCCAAACTTCCCACTTGTATCCTTTGTTTAATATAGTCCTAAAATTATTATACTTGTTAACATAAATAAAATATAGCAATTTGAAATGAGGAAATATATACCAAGAGAACATATGCAGATAGACTTTTCAACAAATGGTGCTGGAATAATTGGATTTCCATATGCCAAAATAAATAAACTTAGATCCTTACCTCATAGTATACTGAAAAACTAACACAAAGTGGATCATAATTCCAAATGTAAGAGCTAAAACTACCAAACTTCTAAAAGAAAACATAGAAAATACACATGACCATAGGTCAGGCAAAGAGTTCTTCTTTGATATAATAGAAAAGGATGACCCATAGAAGAAAAAGAAATTGATAAATTAGATTTCATCAAAATTAAAACTTTTGTTCTTCAAGAAACACCATTTAAAAATGAAAAGAACCAACCTGTTACTTATAAAATTTTTAAAAAAATGATTTAGAAGTAAGCGTATTCTATTCTCTAAAAAGCCTTGTCCTTATATGCTATTTCAGGCCTTTAAATTTTTTTTAAAAAACACTGGACATCATCAAGTAACCTGTTGGAAACCAGATGGAAAAGCACTATCTTGAAGGTTTTCAGAACTGCAGCTCACCAACTCCAGCAAAGTACATAAAGTTTTAAAAAGTCCCATGAAGACAAACAAATTGCTCAAGAGAATGTAGGAGCTTCCATCTGAGGCTAGACAACACCTCAAAATGGAACTCAGCAGTCTTAAAGGCAAAGACCAAAAGAAAATGTATTAAATAATAGCTGCCCCCACCTTGCTTTTCAATAATGATGTACTATTTACAGAGGGCCTTTCCACAAATTACCACTTAGTCCTCAGAAATACCTGGTAAAGTAGGTTTCATTATCCCCACTCTGTGGATGAGAAATCAAGGATCAAAGACATTGTACAGTTGGTCCAGTCAGCAGTAAGTCAAGAACTTAATAAATTCCAGAGCCGGACCTTGGTCCCAGGTCCTCGGATTCCCTGGCTTTTGCTTCTCCACAGTTGCTTTGCTGATTTATAGTCTCATATTACCAAACCCCAAAATACCCAAAATCAAGTTTTTTGTGAAATGGTAGAGTCTACAAATATTTAAAAGTGTGTTACAGACACTAGGAGATGTTAAGGAAAAATGGGGACACTGGGTGTCAGTCCTTAACTTTTGGTGGCAAACTGAAGGGCGTATCTGCTGCAGGACTTGGTGCCACTGCCAGAGGCTGGCCCCTGGGTTCAATGGCCAGTTAGCTTTTCTAACTCTGATCTTGCAGCTTCCCCAGCCCAATCTTAGAAAGCACCATATAGAGGCTTCGATCCAGCCCTTTGTAGCTCTTTTTAACTTGAGATTGTTTATTCCTCATGTGAACATTCCTGATCTCTTGGGTCTAAATACATTAAAGTATAAACTCCTCTATTGGCTAAGATTGTGGCTTATTCGTCTTTATGACCTCAGCACTTTGCAGAGCACAGAATAGAAACTCATTAAAAGCAGATTGCACTGGCATTTGTGTGGTTTCGATGATTTTGTGACTTCAAACACTCATGTTTATCTCTGTTCTGACATTTAGGTTGGAGAGACAATTGGCATTAGTGAGGAGATTATGGGTCTGACCATCTTGGCTGCTGGGACCTCCATCCCTGATCTTATCACCAGCGTCATTGTGGCCCGGAAGGGGCTGGGGGACATGGCCGTGTCCAGCTCTGTTGGAAGCAACATTTTTGACATCACTGTAGGGTGAGTAGAGATAGTTCTATAAAGATGCATGCCAGCTCCATCACCGTCTTTGTCTTCTTAGAAGCTGAAAAGACATGACCAGGATCTTAAGCCCAAAACCGACCAATACCAATAGAAAGTAAAGACTAATAGTACTATTAGGTTTTGCGAATTCTCCTTCTCATTTTCAGAGAACTTAATGAAGAATAAGTCATCCCTGGACAGACAGGAACACATACTGACATACAAAAATGGATGTTTTAGGAAACACTTTAAGAGAATTTCACTTATGTAACGACATCCAGGCAGGACTAGATACTCCGATAGTGTCATGATATTTTTTTCCATGTTTTAATTAAAGTCCCCACCAAGCTAAGGTGAGATTTGGATTTTAAGGCAGATTGGAACAAACATAGGCCCAGCACAAATATCCTGTCTCCTTCCTTGGAAAACGTTGGCAGTCTTGGCATGATCATGTGTTTATCTGTGCTGATGAAGATATTCTAGTCAGAAGATGAGGTCTGTTCTTACAGTTAAGTAAACTGGAGTTTTCAATATGAATAATCACTAAAGTGACTCCAGTTGGTAAGGGGTGCTGTTATCTATATGGTTTCATTTAACTTTTGCAAAGTGAAAGTAGTCTGACAACCCTGAATGGCAGCCCCCTGAGAAAATAAGACACGGGATGTCATCTTTATGTTCCCAGGAGAACTGGGCTCTTGACACTTAAGTTCGGAAGCCCACTAAAATGCATCAAGTTTCTCACTGAACGTCTTGACTATTGTTCTCTCTTACACCTTTTCATTACCAAATATATATTAATATTTATTATTTTTCATACAGTGTCTACCATGTACACTGTACATACATTTTTATCTGTTTAAGCCACACAACGATCCTATGAGGTATGTATTATCCCTATTTTTCAGATAAGAAAACTGAAGGAGGTAGCTGGAACTTGAACAAAGAGTTAGCGCTGTCAACTGCAGACTATCTGGTTTATCCTTCCAGTGTCAACTCAAATCCCGACTTCTCTGATTCCCTGGTCCTGACTTGGGGGCTCTTCTCCTGTACACTCTCTGTACATCTTACTCTTCTCATGGTCATGTCTGCCCCCTAGACTGTGAACACCCCAAGAGCAGGAACTCACCAAAGTCTCATCCATTGCCATTCATTGGTAGTGGCTTGACAAATGTTTGTGGAATAAGTGGATGGATGGATGGATGGATGGATGCATTAAAAGCTATATGTTTTAGAGGAAGTTGTCGCTCTTATAAACAGTGTTTCTCAGTGTTGCTGTCTCCACATTTATAGTAGTTTTCTTGGTTAATCTCTTGTAAAAGGGAAAAAAACAAGTCTATAATATAAAAAGAGAAAATCCTACAAGTTGAGAAAGATTACATCTGTTCAGTTAGACATATTTGTCATGTTTCTGAAAAATAAATATTATAGGTAATTACCAAATGCTTTTTGTTAATTGTTCTTAAATGATACACACACACACAATAAATGAAAGTTTAAAAAAAATCACCGCTAATCCTACTACCCAGAAACAACAATTCATTTTTGTATGTTCTCTTCCAAATATTTCACAAAGTTTTCTTAGTGAAATATTCAATTTTGTCCTCTTGGAAGGTTTTTATTTTTCCATTTTATTTTAAAGCCACATATGCCTGGCATAAAGAGGTATCTATTCATAAATCACATCAACCATTTTTCTAAGATTCTTCATAGCTCTTATAACTAACATTTTATGGCTTCAAACATTCCCTCTTGTTGCTTTTCAGTTTAATTTTATCATGTAACAGGATCTTTTTTTTTCAACTTTCTGCTATCATGGGTGCTTTGATGAACACCTTTATGCAGAAAAACTTCCTGTTTTAATTGTGTTAAGATAAATTCCTTCAAGCAGTATTAATGGATTAAATATATCGAACATTTTAATGGCTATTGATGTATTTTGTATATTTCTTTTCCAAAAGGTCCTTTCCCAAGAGTTTATGCCAATTTACAATGTTGCTGGCAATATATTGAGTGACATCATTAGCAATATATTGAGTGTAAAAGTTTCTTCCCAGCCTTGCCAGCATTTTCCTTTTGCTTATATGATTAACATATACTCACAGATTCAGAAAATATATATAAAATGCACAAATAAATATCAATAATGATTCACTACCCTGTTTTACTTCATGTATATTTTACATAATGGAAATTGCATTACTAATTTTGTGTATCTTGCATTTAAGTTTAGAATTATGACTATTACCCTATATCATTATAAGCTTGTGTTTTAAAATAGTTATATAATATTACATTGACTTATTTAATTAGTTCCATTTAATTAGTTCCCTATTATTAGAGATTATTAGAGATCCCCCATTTTTTACTATCCAAAATAACACCAAAATAATTTTTCTGAATAGTTACATCTGCATTTTAAATGATTTCCTATATTTGATCCCTGACAATAGAATTGACAGATCAAAAGGTATGAAAAATGTCATGTTTTTCCCCAAAGGATTTTTGTAAATTATTTGTAGTGCTGTCAACCTCAGCTTCACCACAAGTGTGTGTGTGTGTGTGTGTGTGTGTGTGTGTGTGTCTAGTTCACTAAGAATAAAATGGGCTGGGGTCTCTTTCTTTATAAGAGATGAAAGAAGACTTCCCCAGAGCAAGTCCCCATCAAAGGTTTTCATTTTTGTATCACCCTCACTCTCAGGCCCTCCCCTTTCCTCCTCTGACTTTTCATTGCTGACCTCAGGATGCCAGGGCTGCCCTGTCCTGCTGAGAACTGGAATTACACTTGTTCCTGGGCTGTCTGGTAGAACACCTCCCCACAATGCCCGCTAACACAAGCACCTCCCGGCCAGGCTGTGGTGGGCAAAGTACCTGCAATGACCACCACAAGGCAGTCACACCAGTCACTTCGGGTTGGCCCAGGTTAACATATGCACCCAGATAGGAGCCTGCACGTGCCAGGCCCCGGGATTTCAAAGATGCGTAATGTGTGGCCTCTGTCTTCCATGCACTCTCTGAAGCAGAGGAGACAAATGAGTAACCTCGCCACCCCTTTCACCCTCATTATTTCTCTCACAAGCCATTTGCTTTTCCTCTGGAGAAATTAATATTTCAAAAGAGCACCTCCTCTTCCGCACTGTGAGACCAGGCCAAGGCTGGACCTCCCTTGGCCATTGCCAAGCAGAAGGCTCAGCCAGCGGGGTCCCCATCTCTCTAGGCACCATCCCATCATTAGGATCGGTGGGTAGAACCGGCTCCATTTCACCAGCCCCTGAGAGATGCCCAGGCCCCTCGAGCCATGCGTTTTCAGCCACGTTCCTCTCTCTCCCACAGAGTCCTAGTCGACTCCTTGGGTATACCTGGCAACTAGCTCTCCTGATGTCTTTCAGAACCATCACTCTGGAAAGGAAACAAAAGATGCCATCCTATTTTAAAAGTCAAATGAAAAGGGAGAGAATGGGTATAAAAGTACATAACATTTTTAAAAAATCAAAAATGGAAGATAACTGTCTTCCTCAAATCTTTCAAAAAGACCATTTTTTAATCAGAAGATTGTCAACATATTTTCCAGAATAAACTTTAGACTGTTATATTACACCGTGGTCCCCACTAACCTCATTTAATTTCACTTGCTGTTAATTAAGTCATTGCTATTCTCTTCGCCATTTAAAAGAATAATTTGCTCCATTTTCACCACTCATTTCTGTACCTTCTCTCCATTTGTCTTCTCCTCCCATCACCCTGTACAAATCCTGCAGCTCACCTTTGTTTAGGGCTGAAATCATCATTTTAATCTCAACTAGTAAGGAAACAAAAAATAATTGCAAATCAAATTCAGAAACCACCTGCAGCAGTCATGTCTGATAATGTCCAAGTGTAGAGCGAATTCTCGGTTTTCCCTGATTTGGTGAGGACACAGACAAAGGTGTTTAAGGTTCACTTTCCTTCCATGTGTGATTTCCCGGGCCGACTTCGCCCGGGCCACAGTGAACCTTCGCGGAGCGTAGCTCCTAAGAGGCGGAGGTCGGGCCGATGCCTTCCCCGGTCTGACCGCTCCTGTCTGCCCGCCCCGCCCCGCTTCTCCCCGCGCAGGCTCCCGCTGCCCTGGCTCCTGTACACCATCATCCGCAGGTTCCAGCCAGTGGCCGTCAGCAGCAACGGCCTCTTCTGCGCCATCGTGCTCCTCTTCATCATGCTGCTCTTCGTCATCCTCTCCATCGCCCTCTGCAAATGGCGGATGAACAAAGTGCTGGGCTTCATCATGTTCGGCCTCTACTTCGTGTTCCTGGTGGTCAGCGTCCTCCTAGAAGACAGAATTCTTGTGTGCCCCGTCTCCATCTAGCAGGAAAAGCCATATCTTGAACCAACAGTGGGGATGGTCCCTCCCCGCTCCCCGCTCCGGGCTCCGGGCTCCTTGAGCGCTTGAGCAGAGGCAGCTGACACACAGCCCTGGGTGCCACGTGTCCCTCCTTGGCCGACTGGAGGAGGGATGGATTCACACCGGGCACATTCGCTTCGCAGGCTGCTTCCATCCTTGCCTACGGGAATGACTTCGCCTAAGAGAACCGTCAAT
This sequence comes from Indri indri, assembly GCA_004363605.1. Lineage (NCBI taxonomy): Eukaryota > Metazoa > Chordata > Mammalia > Primates > Indriidae > Indri > Indri indri. Next base: position 977 of record RJWJ010014796.1, on the reverse strand, counting down.
ACGGGGCTTCTGTGCATTGGCCGCTGACAGGTACTCCTCGCTGGTCGGAGGTACATTCGCTGTGATGACGTAAACAAGGACGGAGGCTCTCTCTATACATATAAAATATACATACTATAAATACACGCACATGAACACACAAACCCTGCTTGTTCCTGTACTATACCTCTCCTTCCTTACTATAGATTAATACATACCTGTATATAAACACAAAGAAAGAGAAATATATATACATAACCATATATATTAATATAATATACATAAGTACAAATGCATCTTTTCAGGGATAGCTCTAGTATATTTATAGTACCTATTTGAAGTGGGGCATCAACCTTCAGCCTGGGTTTTACCTCTTAAGTGCAAGAGGTGATCTATTAATAATAGAATCAATAGACAAAGGTAGAATTGCTGTGACCTTCAACCTACCTTGGACTTACTGAGATCCTGCCTGGTGACGTGGACACTTTAGGGAAATAGTTTGCAGGGCAGAGGGCTTGGTGGGAAGGGTCTTTAGGGGCCCTGAGTTGAGCCCTCCAAAACATTCCCACAAGCCAAAGAGGGAAGGCTATGTGTCCACCTCCACTGGGGTACACTGGCTGAAACTCACAGGGTAACTTAGGACAAACAGAGGTAAAATCCAGACTGGGTGGAAATCGTTTTGGGGGTGGGGGGAGGTAACCAGGGTTGGGTTTTTTGATTTTGTTTTGTTTTACCTTATATTGTCCCAGCATGCACATAGAAATATGACTACAAACCAAATTAGTGCTTTTCTAGGACAGCAAGACTATATAAACTGAACCTAATTTTTTTCAACGCATGTCCCATTATCATCAAAAGAAGGGCAGGTGAGTTCAGCTGTGATTGTCATTTAGGCATATTTTGATGCTAAGGACATACACATGGTCAAAATGCCTGCCAAGAGAGCCAAGATGTGTGATAAGAAATACCATCCAGTAGAGGCTCTCAGTGGGACTTGC